>CANUEP010029433.1:0-78786 GCA_947857235.1 Jatropha podagrica | reverse complement strand
CCGTCTCGGGTTTGCATACCATGCCTTAACCATTGGGTAATTAATCTAGTAATTAGGTTAATTAAAATTGGAGTCACTTAGGGTTTTCCTAGTTTACCCTTAAATAATTAAACCAGGTGGCGACTCTCACATTAAGTGCATTTCTATCCTTTTGGCATATGCATTTTCATTGTCCATATGCGCGTCCGGGGTAGGGGTCCACATATGGTTTGTTTGATTGTGATTATTATGTTTTGATTGTGTTATGATTTTTTTCATTGTTAATGTTTGATGTTGATTATTTTTTTAGGATTTTTTTATTATGGTTGTTTAAGAAATAATTTTTTATTATTATTATGGTTTGATTATGGATCCAAATAAAAATTTTAATTGTACAAGAGCCATATAAAAAATATTCAACTCATAAAAAAATATTTAATTGATATTCGGGTTAAATGGGCCACGAATAATCCGAGCTAATTTTTATAGGATTATTCAGGGCCTAAACTTTCAAAGGGATCGAGTCGGTGAAGTCATTCCCCCCTTATTTCAGGTGTTGGGTATTTCGAGTCGGGTTAAGATTTGACTCAGACCCAACCATTGCTCACTCTTAAATTAAAGCATTTAATAAATGTAATTTATAAATTGAATTATTTGATGGGTTAAAATAAAAGTTGAGGATGACACAAGGTTAAAAGTAAAGCTAGATTACATCTTGCTACAATTGTGAATAGCATAACTCAAACATTTTTGTTTTGATATATAAAACTCTATATTTTCTTAATAACTAAAAACAGTGTCATATGCTTTATTTCTATTTATAATAAATTCACTTTGTTTTAAAACTTTCTATATTAAAATTAATAGATAAATAAATAGAAAAATAACTCTTTCATTTTTGTATAAATAATCATTTTTAATTTATCCTAGATCTAATATATAAATTTATTCATGAAATTTTCATAAAAACTTTGTAGTACGGATGACGATCAAATGACTTTATCCATTTGATATTTGATACAATCTGATTTGAATAGAGAAAATAAAATTCAATCCATTTAATGGTGGATTGGATGCAGATTTTAAAACAAACTCTGAAACGGATATGAATCAGATATAGATATAGCGTGTGTGGATCCTATGTATAAGTATGGCACAATCCAAGAGAGGGTGAATTAGATTTTCTAAAAATTTTGCTTTTAAAAAATACCAAATCAAAATTCTATTTGCAGCGGAATTAGAATGTATTTATAAGAGATAGATATTCAGTTTAGAATACTCTTACAACACATTTCTAAAACTATAATGACTATGTGAAGTACAACAAATGAGATTAGAACTGACTCACAAATCTTCTTGCAAGAATAGAACAGCTCAATGAAGTAATGTTATCAAGTTTAGAACAACTTTACAAAGCAACTGCAAGTTTAGAAAGACTTTGCAAAGTGAAGTATTTGCGTTTAGAAAACTTCTTCACAAAGCTTCTGTAACATTATAAAGTGTACTGAATGTAAAATAGCATATTAGAAATTGAGAAGCTCACAATACAGAAATCCAGAGTTCTAATTTTCTACAAAGCTTAAGCTCATTCACATATAGCAATTGAACCTTAAACAGATTTGCATTTCTGGAAATATTAACATTTGTATAAATAGAAAGTAATCAAGTAGAACTTCAAAAAGTAATCAAGCACAACTTTAGAAAGTAAAAGAAGATGAACACTGAGATTTATAGTGGTTCAGCACTAACTCGCCTACATCCACTCCCCAAGACACTTCTTGAGATCCTCCACTATGTTATCTCTTTTCAAGGGTAAGAGACAAACCAACAAGTACAAGAAAATAGATTTAACGACTTAAATCTAACCTTAACCTACTAGATTTCACAAGTTCTAGTTAACCTTTACCCTTTTCTATTTTGCAGAGATCAGAAAACTCAAATTAAGACATAAAAATCTCACAAATGGAGAATGTCGCTTAATAATCTAAAAATATAATAGCTTCTCAACTAAGCTATTACACAAATGTATTTCTTTTAAAAAAATCTCTAACCACAACAGATTACAGAAAATCTATAGGGAAAGAGAGAGATGCAGTTATAAGCACAAAAGAAAAGATTACATATTCAAACTCAGAAACACAGACCTTTTTCTTTAGAAAGAGATAAAAATAGAAAATGTTTTCATGTGAATGATATTTCTTGAAGAACAAACGTTGAAAAGAAATTGAAGGGGGTTGAAGAGAGAGCTTTGAGAGATTTTGAAAGCTTGAACAATGGCTCCAACTCTTGTCCAACATTAATAAAAAGAAACAGAAACACTTTTATAGAGAGACTACAGTTTACCATTTAAAATTTGAATGCATTAAATGAGACTGTCACAAGTTTTGGCTAAAGTAAGGGTGAGGCATATGGAGTGAGTCTGTCCTTTGGTTAACATGTTGACGACAGAGTGCATTAAATGAGGAATGGATAATGCATTAAACCAGGATGGTATTTAAAATTAGAAAACAGAGTAGCTATAACAAAGTTCTGACAGCTGAGTTCATAAACTCTGCTATAGACCAGAATGCAATAAATAGCTGTTAGGAAGATTTGCTTCAAGGATCTTTTGGAAAGAAAAACGTGGAGAGAAAGTTTTGATCATTTCTTTTAGCTTTTTATATTTAAAAAGAATTAAAAATTAATTTTTTGAATAAGAGAGAAGGAAAATAATATTTTGTGCTTATAATCATTATTTCTCTCAAACCTATATTACTTGCCTAAGAGACATACCACTAAAAATGTTTCTTCCAAGTCTTCGTGATCTTCAATCAAGTGTCTTGGGTGTAGGAAATTAATTTTTTCAATAAATCTTTAATAATAGAATCTGCATGAAACACATTTTAGCACATAAATAATATATATAAATTTATATGGTTTTAAGGCAATCATCAAAATCAAGTAGAAAATTAACCCTTGAACCAACAGCGCGAAAGGTAACTTTCACTTTTTCTTATATTTCTAAATAGTTGATAGTAACTCTAGACTTATAGCTAGGTATGGCCATTAGTTCTATTTGAATTAGAACCGAACTGAAACCAAACTGTATTGTAGATGAATTGAAACTGAATTGAAATTATAGGTTCAAAATTTTTAATCAGAACCGGCAAATAAAAAGTTAATTAAAGTTCATATGAATATTAAAATTTAAACTTGAACTGATTTGAAATCTATGGTTAACCAACAGTTTTGGTCTAGTTCAAACCAAAAACTTTGTATTTTATTTTCAAAATTATAATCAGTTAGCATATTCTATACAATTCTAAAATCTAAATAATCTTTACTACATGATACACTTTACTTAAGTTTTTTTAAAAATATACTTTACTTAAAAAATTAAAAATCTAAAAAAGTGAAATATTTACTTTAAAATTATGTTTGAAACAAATGGAAGTTTAATGTTTTTTCCTTTTAAATTTTCTATTTAGTCAAAATTACATCGTTTAAAGCACTTTTCAAAATTTTTTAATAATTTATTTAATTCATAACGTTTAAACAAAATAAATTATAATTTATATGATTATTTTGTAAAATTAATTAATTTTATTTTAAATATATGAGTATGAACATTTTAAAAGTTATTTAAAATAAAATTTACTAATATTTTTAAACTAATATTAATTTTTTCAAAAAAAAATGTAATTTTAGAACCAAAATATTTAGTTTTTTTAAAAAAATATAATAAATGTTGCCGAAAATTAAAATCGAAATCGCATCAGATTTTACCGGAACCAAAATCAGACCATAACCGACGAATCAATAGCTTGTAGGTTCAACATTTAAAAATTTTGAACCCGCTATGCCTATTTATAGTTGCCTTTAATTCTTTTCTTCCTTGTTCTTTTATATTAATATTTTAAATCATTATTTATAATTGTTTCACTCTTTTCATATTTTTTTTAATCTCTACATCACACAAAAGAACATGAGTTGAACATTACATCCATTAGCCTGAATTTTTTGTACTTAACAATTGTTAAAGTCTCTTTTAGTTGTCATAATATACAATATTTTTAATTATTATTGGAATTTTTTTTTTCAAGCATGATAATTAATATGATTTTTTTTATTAAACTATTGCCCTATTTTTATTTTTTTTCAAACATAATAAAAAATGGATAATATCAATATGACATCCAATCTGATTTGAATTCGAGTGGGACAAATATGAATATAGATATATGAACATCTTTACGAATCAGATATAGATTTTGTATAATTTGATCTGAATCTGATCCATAATCCTCCTTATTTTTGAGTGCTCTCAATTTTTCACTTTAATCTATTGAGCTTGTAGATTTATAAAATTATATTTGTTACAACTTTAACTAACCAATTAAACACATTAATTTGTAAAATATCGATTAAACATTTATTAAAAAGTTAAAAAATATAAAAATTATTATTCAAAATTGTACTAATCACATACGGAATTAATATTTTACATATAAATATGTGTTATTAGTAACGTAGATAAATGTGTATAATGTTATCAAGATTTTGAACTTTAAAAACATGATAGATTTCTGTAAAATTCAAATTTTTTTTATGAAATATAGGAGTCAATTTATGCATTAAGCGAATAAAATATTAATGAATCTTTGAAAAGAAAGAAAATGTATCTCTTCTAATCTAGAAATGAGCTTTTGCATAAATCATTTTAAAATGTAGAATTCATTATAACTAAATTTTCATATTTATCATGATAGAAAAAGATAGAAAGAAAGATAAAATATGTAATTTGGATCAAAAGTTTAATTGTTAAAATTTTTTAGAACTCACTCGAAATTTTGTCAATTTAAATTTTTAACATAACTTATTTAATTATGTTTAATTTAATAGAATGAAATTTATAGAATTGAAATCATTATTTGTTTAACATATCAAATGCTCAATTTTAGAAATTTAATTTAATTTTATGAAATTTATTTATACTCAATTTATAATAAATTTTGCATTTTTTATATTATAATTTATGTATTGTTTATAGTTTAATTTTTTTATATTATCATTTTTATATTGCTATTTTTATTAGACAAATAAATAAGTTCATCCTATAATTTTTTAAAAAAAATTTATCATTCTTAACTTTTACTTGACAGGTTGAACGCTTTTACCTGTAAAATTACATCTATTAAATAATTTAACTTGCAAAATTGTTCCATCGAGTACTCAAAATTTGGAAAAGTAAATTAGTTAAAACACTTATTCGATAGTTAAAAATGTGAAAATTATTATTTTTAAAATCTATACTATTCACACATCAAATCAATATTTTCATTTAAAACTAACGAGTATTGAGATGGATAATTTGATATTCTTCTCCGTTATAAATGAAGTTGAGGGTTTGATCTTAAGGAATAAAATAAATACTCGATAAAAGCACTTTACCACTTAATGGAATGACTCAATATGAGCAAAATTTAGTGCTAACCAATGGACTAAGGTTACCTGTAATTAATATGAAAAAAAATATTTTGCATATAAAAATGAAAAATCACAAAAATTGTTAATATTAGTGTAGAGTGGTATATCATATTACCAAAATTTATAACTTTGAGAATACAATAGTGGTGCAACTTGAAAAAATAGTTAGGAAAGCGAAAAGCAATTTCAAAATTTAAGAGAGGCAAAATTGAAAAGATTCAATATTGTATTAGTAATAACTGAAATTTTTATATTGTAGGAGGTAAATTTTAGAAAAGTTTGAAATTAAATGACAAGACCCACTGATAACCACCTCTGATCCCGCCCATTAAATCCCTCACAAAGTGTTGGGTGTTACTTTTTTCTATATAAATCACTAGTATCCGGATCCCATTATCAAGAATCGCTTAATTATAATTAAAATTCCTCACTCCTTCCTGCAGGTGCATTTAATGGAGATAAATTCCGATAGCTTTTTTCATATATTTAAACTCTGTTCGACAAAATTAGCTGTTGTAGTAATTGTTAGCTATTCACATAACTGTTATAAGTAAAAGTGTTGATGAAAATAACTGTATGATAAGCTGTTTAATTTAAAATAACAAAAAAGACATTTAAATATTAATTTTAAATTTTAAATTATGACTATAGAAATGAAATCAATAAAATATAAAAAAGATGTGATTATGTTGTGTTATTACTTTTTTATCAAAAGAATGTCAATCTATAACTGAAACCACTATTTTTTCTAAAAATGATAATATAATTTCCTTAAATGTTCCTCTATTGATTCATTATTAAATTATTTTGTTTAAATTTTTATATAGAATAATATAATATTTTAACATAATAAGAGAGCTTATAAAAGAGTTTCACTGTTTATGACAGCATAGATATTATATGAATCAAAATAAAAGAAGGTCTTGTGCATTATCATAGCAGGTTTTGAAGAATTCGTTACTTCTTAATATCTAGTTAACTGAGGAAGGAAAGAGATTCATGCAGGATTTATGTATACAGTTTGAAAAAACGACACAAATGAAATAATAAGAAGTATTTTAAACTAAGGATAAAACTGTCAATAAATTAAAAAACAATAGTGAAAAGCTCAACATTAGAAAAAATAACATTTCACAAAACACTATGTTATCCATTAAAAGCTAATTTATAAATTATCTCACCGAATGATGTAATACATCAACATAGTGTTTTGACGTAGTTAAAACTCTAACCACTCCTTAAAATACTCTTGCCGAACAAAAGTTCAGTTGTATTATCAACTGAGTCATAATTTATAAATTAATATTTATATTGTCAATTGAATCATAATATGTAAATTAATGAAAGAAGATGAAGTATATCTAAAATATGGAGAAAAGTTGTTTTAAAATATTTACATATATAGATTTTAACGGTGATGTGGCTATGAATAGAGCAACAACAGAAAGAAAAGACCAGTAGATTTTATAATTCCAATTAACTTATGAAATATATTTTTCTAATATGAAATGAATTAATTAATTAATTAAGTTTTCAAATTGTTCAGTAAAAGTTTTCTTAACTGGCAAAAATGTCAATCAGTTTGATGGAAGTATATGACGAAAGAAGGATAAGCTGTCAATCAAGCGTAAATGTCAAAGAGGTACGCACGTGACCGTTGGATTCGCCGAAATTGACAGTGATTGAGAGTGTTGTCATTGTTTGCGGGGTCCGCGGTGAAATTGCGTCGGTGCACGTGCATTGCACGATTGTCTCTCTACAATTATAATGATCAGCCATGCTCGCCCTATTATTTTCTTTACGTCTATAGACCCAATGGTTAAGAACCGTTAATCAACGTCACTAACCTTTCTAGAAAACTTTCAATATTCTCCTTCCGTTAACGTCGGTGGTGTTTGTTTCCGTTAAATCAGATTGTCAATATTACCCCTTCCATTCCTTGGAAGGAATATTCTCACGAGGTACACGTGGCAAGTGGAGAAGGATTTAGAAGATCTTTATTGATTGGGTTGGATGCTACTAAGAGCTGATGTACTTGCCGCCACGTGGTGACATATTATGCCGTTGACTAAACACACTGCCATTATCTCTCTTTTTAATTAAGTAATAAAAAATAATAAAGCATTGAAGCTACCTGGGTTTGAATGAAAGAAAAGGATTCCTCCGACCCAAAAAAGATAATCCATTTTCTTTCCTCATTTGTTTTAAAACGTAGTCTATTTTTATTTTTTATATTATAATTAATTTTTAATCTATCTATTATGTTTTTATTAAATTTTATTATTTCAATAAGTCTTTATTAATTTTTACTTATTATTTTAATATACTAATAGATTATATTTGATAAAATAATTTATTCTAAAATATTTATCATATTTATGCTTTTAAGGAGTAATAAATATTTTTTTATATTTATTTTTTATATATTATTAATGATTATCACTTCAATTTAATCATTTTTTAGATAATTAATATTAAATTAAAGATAATATAGTCAATTCACTCAATAATTTTAAATTAATAAAATTATTCTTTAATTATAATAATTTCTATTTCTAAATCTATGTGAAAATATAAAATTTACTACATTTTTTGCACAAATGGATTATAATTGAACTTGACATGTGAAGGGTTTGGTTCAGTAGGAGCTGATTTATACTCAATAAATAAACCAAATTTATTTAATAAAATATTTTGATTATCACCCGATAGTTAATAAATTTTTTATATATATAAAAGCTAGTAGTAAAAATACTCTAACAACTTTTTTTTTAAAAAAATTGTATTAAATCGACATTTTGTATATAAAAATTAAAACCTTAAAATGATTGTTTTTAAAGTGTCATAAGATGGATTTTAAAGCTTAACATGTCACAAAATTTTTTCTTTTGCTAAAATTTATGAATTAAATTATATATTTGAGGAATAAAATCTCAATAAGATGATAACTTCAACTATATTTAAAAAAAAAATCAATGATTATATTAGCTTATATGTATTTAGATTATGTTTATCTATATAACTTTATAAAACAATTAAAAATTGTTATGCAATTATTTTTTAAAAAATTATTTAAAAATAATTAAATTTTTATAAAAAATTTCAATGAAAATTTAAAATAATTTATTCACTTAAAAGGTATAAGACATATATAATATGTGATAACATATAAAATAATTATATTTTTAATAGTTATTTTATACGTTAAACGTAATCATTATTAAAATTTTACAAGTACTAGTTGCAGTCATTAGCCAGCAACTAAGTGCTATTATCTAACGGCTATAACAAACGGTTAACGGAACCTACTTTGTAACTAATCACCAACTATGATGACCACAGTAAAAGAAAAAGAAAGCGTTTTATATATTGTAGTGTAATTAATTTTCAGTTTCGACCACAGTAAAAGGAAAAGGAAAAGCGAAAAATGTTGCGATTAGGGAACCCCACTCAACGGCTCAAAGATCGGGATTAACGGTATATTCAACATCATAATAATGTTTAGTTCATGAAAGGAAAGCAAAAAGGCAATTAATGATTAATTAGCACATGCAATTAACTCTAATTAATTAATTTTTTTTTTTAAAACCCAAAGTATGTAAACGTAACGGACTTGGATATTCATTAGGACGTTGCACGCATTGCCTATTCCTTAGTTTACAAGACTTGGTCATTTGTTTTTAGGGCATGTTATGTACCTTTTGGGTTCGTCATTGTCTAGAGGACACTTTTGGGGCCTATGTGTTCTTCCTTTTAGGGTTGCTTCACTACAACTATATGAACAATAACAACATTAATTTCATTTTTATTTATTTATTAATTTATTAAAAAATAACTCCATGTTTTGTCCTTGGCGTGAGATCTAAATAATAATAATAATAATGGAATATGAAAAATGAAAAATGAAAAATGAAAAAAAAAAAAAAGACAAAATGAAAAGCTACTTCCTTTCTCTTTTTCACGGTGTTTAGACGAAAAATTGTTATTTTTAATGAAAAAAGTTGGATTGGATTCCAAATGCGCTTCGATCTACTTTTGGTTGTTTTGGCGGGTCGTAACTGAAGGACCTGAAAAACCGTTACTGCATAATATGCGCTTTGGCGCCACAAACAATATAACAATAAAATAAGCATTATTATTTGCTGAGACAAGCATGATATCATGGATGACTCTATTCAGCCAAAGTTCTCTCAGGTGAGCAAATCTATAAATTTTTTAAATTTTTGAATAATAAATATAAAAATAAATCAAATTTTACATTTTATATTTACAAATTGCTTAATTAACGTGTTATTAAATATATAATCTTTTTTATACCATACTATGAATAAATATATAAAAAATTAATTTAAAAGTTTTCGATAGCTTTTAAAAATTATATGTATTTTACGGAATAGTTTGTATCAGTTCAATTTCATATGTAACATAACTGTTTTTTTTTTTTTTTTTTTGGTCGATGAATGATAAAATTTAATTTCTCTTCTTTTAAAATGCGAAACTAAATTAAATTAAATTAAATCATCATTCAAGGTTTGATTTGATTTAAAATTTTGATTTTAATGTTTTAAACTATCATTTTTTCGGTAATTGTGTTCAAACAAAATCAAATGGACGCTGAATAATCTCTGGGAAAACATCAAAACTAGGGATGTGCATGAATCGAGTTGGGATGGAAATTATTTTCAGTCCCATCTCAAAATATCGAAACGTAAAAAATAGTGTTTCAATCTCAACCCAATAGATATATAGTTTCGTTCCATTTTTTTGGATGGGACAGAACGAGAGTTTGGATCTATAAAAAAAAACGAAATAGGTTAAATTAGGAATCAATTCAGATTTTTTGTAGTCTTATTAAATTGTTTTTCATAAAAAATAAAAATTATTATATTCATCAATTAAAATCAAACTAAATTCATTTACATAAGTTTGAGTTAAAAAAAAATAAATTAAATAATTGATTCAATCATTAATAATCGGCTAGCAAAGTTATCATAGAAGATTTTTAAGTAGATATTTTATAGTTAATAAAAGTGTTAAATAAAATAAAACAATACAAAAATTATATACAATCTAACTTTATATCTATTTTATGAATTTTAACTCGTTATTATTTTTATTGTTGTTGTTTTTAAGCTGATTTAAATTTCATACTTACCTAATTTAATCTTGAATATTATTTGAAAAATAAATAATGATAGTCTTAAATATAACCAATAATCCAAGAGTCAAATTAATTGAAGTTAACTTTTTTTTTATTGATTAATCTTTCCATTTTTTGTTTAATAAAAAAAATGTATTAAAGAAGATTTACCGAATAGTAAAGGAAAAACATGCGATAGAATAGTAAAGGAAAAATTTATGTTTAATTACTTTATTTATTCTATATTTAAAAACATGTGTATTATTATTATTTTAATAGTAATTGGTATTATGAAAAAAACTAAAGTAAGAATAACGAAATGATTTTTAGGGGCATAAATTGAAATTCATACGAAAAAAGATAACTAGAATTTTAAAAGAAAAATGAAATGAAAATTCTCAATTTTTTAGGCCAAAACAAGATGAGATAAAATTTGAATCGGTACATGTCGATTTTAATGAAACAATCAGTCTCATCCCATAAATACTTTCGAGATGGGATTTGGGACGGGTTTTGGAAAATGAGTAGGGATTCCCACAGTCGTGTTCACATCCCTAATCAAAATGTATCTAGAAGTACCAAAACTCTACAATTTTTAGTTATTGAATCTTAAAAATTTTATTTATGCACATGAAATTCTTATATTATTATTTTTAGTGACACTAAGAACTTATTTGACCATAAATCCGAACAAGTCGGATCAAACCAATTGATCCAATTTTTTTATGAGTCGATCAGCTATAGTATAAAATATATTAAGTAAAATTTTAATTATTTAAATTGGGCAGAACAAGTTGTTAAAAACTAAAATTTTTTCCAAAGTTCATGGGTTCAAATATTGAAATGCACAACTTGTTTTTCCTCAAAAGCTTACAATAAATCTACTTTAATATAGTTGTAAAATAATTAATAATTTAATTAACTAAGATACATTGTTGCAGTACACAAATATTTTTCTATTTCATATGGACGAAGAATAATTTAAGAATTGTGTTATAACATTTAAATTGTTATAACTTATATTTACATATTTTTATTATTATGTAAAATCTGTGGATGCACACATATGAAGGTTGAATTGACTTACACATAAAGATTGAATTTTTTAAATCAGTCTGATTTATATTGAATATATATTGTAAAATTATTGTTTTGTAAAAAACCAAACCAATTGGTTGGGTTCGATTTTTAAAATATTGAACTTAAGGCGGTTAAGATATATTGTTAAAAAAGTCCCTAATAGTACTAAAAATAAAAATACTAGAGTTTTATATGGACAAACAAAATTTTAAGGGCTCAGTAGCTACAAGTTGTGAAATTTAAGGACTTTTGGATGTGTTTTGCCTCACCAATATAAACAACTTTGTGTAAGACAAATCCCTTCCAACCAGCCATTTACCTCCAAAAGCGAACATAGATTACATTTTATATTGGTAGACGAAGTGGGTATGGAAGAAATGGAGGTGGCAATGGCTATGGATGAGGCCAATATGATAGTGGTGGTTATGGGTCTATGTAACGTTATAATATTGACAGAGAGAGAAACAAAGATAAAGAAATGAGTAATAGAGAAGAATATGGGTCTTTGAGGGGTAGATAGGTCATCTATCACACTTAACGTTTTAATCTATCTGGTAGTCCATGTAGACTAATTTCACTTAATTGAGAATTTAAATATTAAATTGTAAATTTTTTTTCGTTCATATACCAAAATAAAAAAAAAAAAAAATTGCAAATATCCCCCTCAAATTGGATGGGCAAAATCAGCATTGTTCATTTCAACTTTCATTTTCCAAGTCCTAAATACAAACTCGATAAAGGAGAAATTTAGGCCCAAGCTTTCTGAGCCTTATTGATTAGCCTGTGGATTAAAATGAGCCCAAACAACCAAAATCTTTCCATTTTCAATTGCTAGAGCCACAAAGGTAAGTTAACCGCCACCGCCACGACCAACTCCGCCGCCTCAACGAGCCTTCGTCTATCTATCGGCTTCAGCATAGAAGCTCCATTGCTTAGTTGAAACACAGAAAAAGAATGTGGGTCACAGTATGCTTTTTTTTTTTTTTAAATACTTCTTTCAATTTCAGTAATGAGTTTGGGTGGATATAAAATGGATGTTTTGTGTTTCAGGTCTAGAATTTGTGTGAAGAATTTACCAAAACATGTGGCAGAGGATCGCCTGCGGGAGGTGTTCTCGCAGAAAGGAGAAATTACTGATGCAAAGCTGATGCGAACAAAGTACTCTCTCTCTTTTCAAAGAGAAATTCTTTTTCTATTCTTGGGCTCTTTTTTTTTTTTTTTAACATGGTCTTTTGTTTATGGATTAAGAGATGGTAAGAGTAGGCAATTTGCTTTTATTGGATTTCGGACCGAGCGTGAAGCTGAAGAAGCTATTAAATACTTCAACAAATCTTACCTTGATACTTGTAGAATTACTTGCGAGGTTTGTTTCTTTTAATTGTTCGTTTGTTTTATCTGAAACGTTTCTTCTTTGTTTAAGGTTGTTTATGGAGAGTTACTTTCATGCTGATAATAGTATTATGAATACCCAAGAACGTATAAAATTTGAATTGGAATTTAAGGAGAAATAAATCCTTTGCTTTTATCCAGATTGCTCATAAAGTTGGAGATCCAACTATTCCTCGTCCTTGGAGTCGGCATTCTCAGAAGAAAGAGCAGAAGGAGATTGAAAATGGAAATAAAGCTGCTGGTGCTAGAAATTCAAACCTAAAAGGTGCCCAAGATGAAAGGGAGACTAATAAAAAAGGGAGTGACAGTGATGACCCTTTACTCCAGGAATTTCTTCAGGTCATGCAGCCAAGAGTTAAGTCAAAATTGTGGGCAAATGACACTGTGATTGCTTCCACTGTTGACCAAAATGTTGAAGTCCGTAAGAAGGAAACTCAAGCTGAGAGGGGAAGCAGAGAGCAGCCGGTTCCAGTAGATGCTGAATTAAAGGTAAGTGATAGTCATGAAGCTGAGAAATCACACAATCTTGCTCATGATGAAGTCATTTCAGATATGGATTACTTCAAGAGTAGAGTAAAGAAAGAATGGTCAGACTCAGAAAGTGAGAGCAGTGAGAATGTTGATGATGATGATGAAATTAATGACAATGACAGCGACAGTGATGAAGAAAGTGATTCTCCAAAGGGAAGTCCTAAGAGCAAGGATGTTAAAAAAATAGATCAGACTGCACAACATGATACTAGAACTGTTGCTCAACCAGAGGTTGCGGAGGAAACTCCTGCAGATTTTCATGGTGAAATCCTTGACCCTGATAATCGATCATCTAATGCAAAAGATGAATTTCTTGAGGCTGGTCGTCTTTTTGTTCGCAATCTGCCATATACAGCAACGTATGCATACTACCATCTTCTATATAATTGTGTTTTTGGCAACTAAATTTTGTTGTCCATTTCATGAAAATAGTTTAATAATGTTTTATGCTGTTAGGGATTGTTTTTACTACAGCATTTAGCTAGTGTTTTTTTTCCCCCTAGCTATTATCAGAATTTTGATGTAACAGAGAGGATGAGCTGGAAGAGCACTTCAGCAAATTTGGCAATGTCTCACAGGTCCATCTTGTTGTTGATAAAGATACGAAACGGTCCAAAGGAATTGCCTATATTCACTACACACTTCCTGACTCTGCAGCAAGGTATTTGTGTGTCCATGTGTTAGCTATTTATCTTTCTGATTTGATGATATTTTAATGACACACCTGGAACCTCTCATTTGATGCCTTCCAATTATTTTATCAGCTGAATGTCTATAACTAAAGATAGCTAACGCTCCTGTGCTTATATATCTCTGAGTTTTGAGGTTTTTTGTACGCTTATGAATGGAAATTTTAGCATGAAACTTCAACCAATTAATGACATTTTGTTACTTTCGAATGGAAGATTCGTTCTTTCTTATTCATCAGTTGCATTTATGTAAACCATAATGTTCTGTCTTGTAAGAATGAGCCTTTTTCACTGATTCAATTGTGACTTGAGGTCATGGGTTCAAACAGTAAAATAGTCTTCTTGCATTGCAAGGAGAAGGCTGCATACATCTGGCTTTCTTGAGAACCTGCAATGCAGTAGTTGGGAAGTTTTGATTGTCGTGCAACGGGATACCTTTACAGCATTATGTTTTGTCACTTTTGTGTGCTTCCTTCTAGATTGAAGGTAAAGAAGCTATTTACACTTTGGATTTCATGTACATAATTATTTCTAAAAGTTTATAAAGAAAGAATTGAATTTATTTGATCATAATTCAAAAGTTAATTAATTCAAAATAAATTAAATTAATAGTAAATTGATAATTAAAAATTAATTAATATGATTTAGGAGATTTTTGAAACTTCCTTTGAGTGTGTACTTCGTTTGGCCTGTTATCTTAATTTACATTATTATTATTAATATTTTTTGGTCATTCATTTCGTCGCATATTTGCATGCTAAAATTGGTAAACTGTTTGAAGCAACACTGTGCTGGCTTTCCAATCATTGCACGTATTTTTCATTTATTACTTTTTTTAGTTTGGATCAGATGATTGCATAGTTTTTATGTAGGGCTTTGGCAAAATTAGACAATTCAATATTCCAAGGAAGATTAATGCATGTCATGCCAGCGAAACAGAAAAATCCATCTGATAAACAAGAGTAAGTGGTTCTTGTTGCATTTTTCTACTTTCCATCATTTACTTCTCTACTTCTGTTGGAGTGAGTTAATATTTCGTTATCTATAGGGTTGATGATACTTTAAGAAAGAGTTCAAAAACTCTCAAGCAACGTCGGGAAGAAGAGAGGAAGGCGGCTGAAGCCAGTGGGGATACAAAAGCATGGAATAGTTTGTTCATGCGCCCTGATACAGTATGTAAAATCTTGGCACCGAATTGCACATTCTAACCACTCCCGAAGATGCTCTATTGTGTTATTTATTTATTTATTTTGTCAATTTTCTGACTGGCCTATGACTAATAGTAAATGGAACTGATAATAGTAAATGGAAAAGAAGTTAGTGGTCTTACCAATTCTCATCTGAAAAATGTTGCAGTATTTTTTCTTGCTTTTATCCTGTGGGTTTGAGTTGTCATTTGTAGTCATCACCTTAAGAAGTAAATATTGTTAATAGTGTTAAATTCTAAGAGCATGCTTCTTTTCCAGCAATTCTATGTGACAATCTTCCATGCTTCTGCTAGAGGAGATGAACTGTATGTTCAGATCTTTGCAATATAGATGCATATTGAGATTGCTTGGGGCACCCATCTATTCTACTTGTATTTTTATATTTATAAACTGCCTAGCAAGATTTCCTGAGCGCAAAACCCGCCACCTCCCCCTAACAAAAGGTTATTTCTTCCTGCCTTTTGCTTTAAGGAAACCGTTGATAACAGCTGCACTGACTTTTTAAGCAGCTTTTTTTCTATTGTCAAAATCTAAAATTACTTTTCATTGTTGGCCTTATTAACCAAATTACAGGTGCATGCCTAATTTTTGGAAATTGTATAGCTCTTCATATAGTTATCGATTCAAAAATCATCTCCAAAATCTCCAATTATTAATAGTTGATATATTCAATTTTTGGGTTTGGATTGGCTTTTTGCTACTGCTAATTGCTGGTGGACTGTATAGTTCTTATTGCATCCATGTATGAACTAAAACCCTTCTACCTTCTCTTTTTAAGATTTTTCCTCTCCTTGTAAACAACATTATTTATTAAGTACAATAAAGAAGGGTATAACCTTAGTGGTTCAGAACTTATGCAAGAGAGCTCCTGAGAAGTCAATATTGCTATTCTTTAACAGGTGTGACTATAACAGTGGCAAATATAAAAAAATTTAAATCTTTTCTCTTGTTGGGAAAAATTAATGGCAAAATTTTCCGAGAGGACCACTGAACTTTTTCTCCCAACAATGAAAGCAACACAAACTATTCAAATCCCTGGATCACTTTCTCCTAACAATTGATAGACATCATTGTAATTTTTGTCATTGATTAATGCATTTTCATTCTGTTATTTTCTCATCTCATCTGAACAAGAGGTGTTGCTTGGCTTCTTTCTCCCACTCCCTCTTTCAAGTGTTTTTATGAATATTAACTAATTGTGATATGTATCCAAAAATAGCATCCTCTTAGGTGCTGCTTGGCTGCTGAAAAATTTGATTCAATATCTTGACCTCATTTTGTTCCTCTACAATGTATTCATAGGTGGTTGAAAACATTGCTAGGAGAATGGGTGTAAGTAAGAGTGATTTACTTGACCGTGAAGCTGATGACCTAGCTGTGCGTATTGCTCTGGGTGAAACTCAAGTGATTGCTGAGACAAAAAAGGCTCTTATCAATGCTGGAGTGAATGTCGCATCTTTAGAGATATTTGCTGCTGGGAAAACTGATGGCATGAAAAGAAGCAACCACGTTCTGTTAGTAAAGAACTTGCCATATGGCTCTTCTGAAGGTGAACTTGCTAAGATGTTTGGGAAATTTGGTAGTCTGGACAAAATTATCTTCCCTCCAACAAAAGCACTGGCCTTGGTATGTATTTCTGATTCTAACTTCTACATTTCTTAAAGTTGGATTAGTTACAAAAGCATTGTATATGCTACAATGGACAATTCTTGTACCTAGGTGTTCATGTGATTGCTCAGGCCATTGTTTAGGTAAAGTATGAATCTAGAAACCAAGGTTTTCATACTCTCAAATTGGTACTTTATTTAAATATTATATAAAAATTTTGAAGCTAATGATTTTTATTAAAAATCCTTTTTGTAAATTGAAATAAAATGAAATTAATAAAATTTATTGAACTAAAATATTATAATAATAAAACTTCACTATAATAATAGTTCTAGCAAACAATTGAATATGAATATTATATTATACTATTTTAAATAAAATAAAGTTGTGAATATTAACAATGATTTTTATGCTTATAATATTATAGTGATTTTCAATAAATTTCACACATGATAAATTTAGTAGATATCTTTTTTAACCTTGTAAAAAAGGCGAGAGTATTGTGTAAAATTATTTTTATAAGTAAAAGTAAAATTTTTAATTAGAGAAAAGTAAGATTCTGTGATAAAAAGTGAAATTTAGTGAATAAATTATTATTATAATTTATATCAGCAATATAATGTTGAATAAGAATTGATTTAATAATTCTGAGAAAATGTAACCATTAAAAAATATTGAAATAAATATTTTTTTAAAATAATTTAGTACAAACTTACGTGTGGCTTAGTAGTTAACATCTTGATAATATACCTCAAAGTCATGGATTCAGTACCCACATAAAGCATTTTGAAAAGGAAAAAAGAAAACTTTGTACCAACTAAAAACCAAGCCAGATTCGAACCGGATGACCCGGCTAAACCCATTTGGTTTTGACTGGTTTGATGTTAAACCCAGCGGGTTCAGTTGGTCAATGCACTGGTTTGACCATTTCCAGATTTAAGCTCAACCGGAACCGGAAATCTGACCGGTTCACAGCTGAACCGATTGAACTGTTCAGTACGGTCCAGGTTTGACAACATTGGTAAATACAATAAAGTTGGCCCGAGGATTCAAGATGATAGACAGAATAGTTTGTTTCTTGATGTTTCTGACCAAGTGACTGATTTTCTTTTATTAAATTATTCTTACCAATGTTTTCATTGGTATTGCTGCTGATGGGTCTTGTGTACATTTACCGGAATATGTTTGGTACAGTCGAACCTTTTCTCTTCTTTTTCCTTGTCTTGATATAATTCTACTTTGCATAATGCCTTTGTCTTGCAATTGTTTGCTTAAAGTAATGACGCCCTTTCTTGGAATTTGCACTTTAGAGATTAGAAATCTCAAGGATAGGGTGGTGGTAGAATTGGTTTTGTTGCTTGTTTTGTTAGATTTTGTTCAGTTGTCTCCTATTGTAATAGAAGGATTTAATCTTTGCATTTCTAAGGAAAATTATGTTATAAATCCTTCGGTTCCCATGTTGTTTGCCCTTTTGAAGTCTATCAATGTCCCAATAAAATTTGGAAGCTAAAGTGCAAGCCAAAAGTAAGAGCTTTTGTTTGGTCTGCAATTGTCCAAAAAGTGAGTATTATTGTATTAACCTTTGGCAGAAAAGAAGGCCCAAAATGGTCTGTCCTCTTATCAGAAAAGGAATTAGTTTTCTGGATTTTGACAAATTCAATAGAAAAAAGGAGGCATGAGACGTATAAATATATCTATCTATTGCTATTAGTCCACCAACCACCATGGATCATCATTGATCATCACTGGACACTGGCGAGCACTGTTATCAGCCATTGGACACTGCTTCGTTACATATATAAGTTTATATGTTGTTGTAATCTTGTAAAATAAAGGAAAATTTAAAATTTCTCATTTTACTCCAAACATTAGAAAGTGTTTTCCTTAGAAATTTAGTAGACTGGATAATGGCTTGTATTGCTGTCCAATAGAAATTTAATAAGAATGCCTTGGATTTGGTTATTGGCTGTATAGAAAATTTTTGTTTCTACGTTGTGTGCATTTTCAATTTGTTGGTGTTGGTGGTTATATGATTTGTTGGTCCTAGTTACTTTTTACTGGTTAGTAATGTTGGGTATCATACTTTGCTTCTCTTGAATTGGAAAATTTATCATCTTGGTAATTTTGCTGAATAGCAAAGTACTAGAGAAGTTGATTGTGCTAAGACCTTGCCTTGGGATTGCAATAGAATTTTAGCGCACATTTAAAAGGCAATTATCCAGCTTCTGGTGTTACTGTTCAGTTGGTGGTTCAAGGTTCAGTTTGAATTTTATTCTTGATCCTGTGAGTCTTAAGATTCACCTGTCTGCTGTTAAATATGGTTGACCCAGTGAGTCTTAAGGGTTAACTGGCTCTATCTTTGTGTTGTAGCAATTGTGCTGTAGATGAAAATAATTATTTGGGCTTGGAACTTTTGGTAGCAATTGTTGTTTGCACAGAATTGTTTGATCTGTTGCTTCAGTTCTTAATCCAATTACTGTTGCTTTAGTCAAGTAATAGTTAATATTGCTAACTGCTAGTCCTGTCCTTTTTCTGATTTTTATTTTTTACTTCAATTTCATGATATTTAGGTAGTTTTTCTTGAACCATCTGAGGCTCGTGCTGCTTTTAAGGGTTTAGCATACAAGCGTTACAAGTGAGTTTATTTTGTTTCTTGATGTTGAATGTTCTTTTATGTCCACTATTGCAATCAAACACGTGTCAGAGCTTTTCCTTTTGGAAGTATATAAGCTTTAAATTTAATTTTGAACTTATTGTCAAATGTAGGGATGCTCCCTTATATTTGGAGTGGGCTCCTTCCAATGTTCTTAGTCAAAGTCCAACTTCTATAGGCAGTGAAAGTAAAAATTCTGCTGTGGGTGAACATGATGCCAAGAGAGTGATACTGGAGCAAAGTGTGGAAGGAATATCAGAAGATATTGACCCTGATAGAATCGAGGTTAGATATAATGTTTTCTCCTATGCACTTGCTTTTCTCTTGTTCTTTGTGCATCTGTTTGGTTATGTTGCATGCTTGACAGTGCTTTGGTTATCAGTTCCTCAGTCCTTGTTTAATTGAAGAGGAGGGGAGAGAGAAGGGTCATTATCCTGTTCTTGAGTATTTGTATGTGTGGTGGGGGCCTGTGCGGGGGGTCTGTTTGGAGGGTTGGGGAGTGTAAAAGGATTTGGTAGTTCTGGTCATGTAGTTTGATGAATGGAAATGATTCAAGAGTTCAATTACTGTGTCCCTTTCTCATGTATTTCAACAAATATTCTTGTTAACTATAAACCTACCATTGTATTTTCTGTTAGCTTTAGATACATTGATACCGATTGTTAGACAATAGATAAAAGCTGTGATACCACTGCTGTAAAACAGAATGAACTTAATTCTTAAAGAAACAGTTGAAAGAAGGAAAACCTGAAAACACTTCAACATGTATATGAAAACTTTGGCTTCCCATTGTATGAAGGGTGACACTTTTATTAGACCATCACACATTTATATAATAAGACATATGGAACCAAAAGTTGACAATAAATTCTAACCTTTCATCTATTTAAATGGATAACTTATGAGCATACTCAACACATTTGATACTTAAAAAGTTCCAAATATACTGAACTACTCAATTTGCTTTAATACATTAATTTATTGTTTCTGACACTCCCCCTTAAATTGAAATATTTCTTTCAATTGTGATCCAATCAATGATTTCTTCATTCTATAACAAGGTACCTTCAAAATTCAAACCTGTTTTCTTCTTATTTTAGAATATTAGCCCTCTTGATCTTCACAAAAAGAAAACTTCTTGAATATCATTTTATAGTTTGATACTTATCGGTCCCTAAAAAATATTTTTATGCAGTTTAACGACATGTCGGTCTGATGAATTTTTTCCAGTTTTTGGACATGTTAGTACTTAGAAAATGTTTTTTGAGCTTTGGACATAGCAGTCTCTCCAAAGAATTTTTTAAACAGTTTTTGGATGTGTTGGTCCTTCAGAAAATGTTTTTTTAGTTATTGGACATGTCGGTCCTTTCAAAGAAATTTTTTTCAGGACAGGAATAAAAATTTGGCTTCCAGGATCTTTCTTGGCATGTTAGGGCTCTGGCAGGTTCTGCACCAGCTAGGCTCTGATACCATTTATTAGTTTTAGATACTCTTACACCAATTGTTAGAAAATAGATGGAAGTTGTGATACAGTTGATGTAGTTTAGGAATAAACTTAATTTTTAAAGAAACAGTTGAAAGAAGGAAAACATAAGAACATTTAAACATTTATATTAAAACTTTGGCTTTCCTGTGTATAAAGGGTCACTTTTACAACTAGACAATCACACTTTATATAAAAAGACGTATGAAACCAAAAGTTCTAGTTAAATAGATAACTCAGAAATACTCACACATTTGATACTTAAAACTTCCAAATTCTTAATTCACTTTAATATTTCAATTTATCATTTCTGACATTTTCATATTAAAATCTGCAAAAGCAAAGCAAACGAATTATTATTTGCCAGTTATATGATAGTGGAATCTAGTAAACAAAATTCTATGAGATCTTATATTTTTTAGGCATAATGACTGAAAAAAACCTGAATGTGCTTTTTTTTTTTACAATTTTGGTCAATTATTTTGATTACTACAATTAATTATGTGAATTGATTTTTTCTTAGCAATTGTGGCTTTATTCATTAACTGTTACTATTATGCTGATGTGGCCGTTAATAGAATCTCATCATGACATGTCACTTGCTAATTGTAAATTTACAATGTATAATTGTCAAAAGAATTTAGTGAAAAATGCCAAAGTTTAGGGGTTTTTTTAGTCAATTTCGGGAAAAAAAAGAGTCTTTTTTAGTCATTCGAAATTGTCAACACTCTTGTTATAATAATCAAATTTTAAAAAAATCTATAAATTCAATGAAATTATCAACATAGTAAGAGATTGAAACCAGATGCGCAGAATTAATCAATCGTAAATTCATTTTAATTCAAAAAATGGTAGTATTATTTGTAGGAATCTCTACGATAACATTATTGCCTTATTTAAACTTGTTATTTTCTTTAGAAGGATCAACATTAAATACATTTACACTAATCTTTCTTGAAAACTTTATTCATGAATATATATTTTTATTGATATTTTGTTATTGAAATTCATTATATTGTTATTGTAAAATTTAGCACCTTTTGAATTTTCAAGTTGTAGTCCCTTTTTAAGTTTTTTTCTTTATTTTGTGTCATGTAATTATTATCTTCAATTAATTCTTATTAAAGTGAAATAACTTTTTTTAGTATAATATTGATTGTTTATCATTAATTATTATAATATATCATTTTAAATAAAAAATGTTATAATTAAAATTCATAAAATATTTAACTATATTTATTAAATGAAATTTGAATATTCCAAATTATAAAATCATTTATTGATCAATAACTTATGTAAATATTAGAACTTAATTTTAGTAAAAAAAAAAAACCTAAATTTATTGTCATACACTTACTACTAGGCTATACATTAGTGTGCATGTAATAATCTTGGCTAAAATTGGTAAACTAATAAATTTTGGCCTAATGACTGAAAAAACTCTAAACTTTGGCCTTTTTAACAATTTTGGCGAATTCTTTTAACAATTGTACTTTATAAATTTACAATTAACAAGTGACATGTTATTGCGAAGTTCTCACTAACGACTACATCAATATAATAGTAACGGTTGATGGACAGAGACCACAATTGTTAAAAAAAAATTATTTCGTGGCAGCAATTAAAAGAATTGGCCAAAATTCTTAAAAGGCCGAAGTTCAGGGTTTTTTTTTTTAGTAATTAGGCCTATTTTTATCTTATTTTTCCAATTTATCTTCCTCATTTAAAAGTGATAAAAAAGAGACCTTTTTAGGTTATCTTGTTTCAATTAATTAAAAAAAGAGTGGACCTATAGCCACAACCTAATAATTAATATAAATCTCATCTCCTAAAATTCTCTTATGTGACTAATTCTATTAAAAAACCAGCATATCTGTTTCTCCTTTTGGAAAAATGAAACTGATCTCTTTTTCTCTCAATCCACTTTTCTTGAAATGATTCAAGGTCGGTTTATGACCAAATGCTACTGCAAATTGTCCTTGTGTGCACAATTCAAGTTTTAAACAAGCATGAGCCCAAGTATTTTACATCTCATTGACACAAGTGGGAATGGTCTTTGATATGGGTTTTAAGAAAATAAACAAGGATTCATCAATTGAATTTGCTAAAAAGAGTTAAGTAGAAGGTTAGGAATAAATCAGTAAGTCAGTGGTCGAATTTCTTTTGACTTTGCTTTATTTTATCCTTTTTCCAAGTAGCTTGCCTTGGTAATAATTTGAGTTTGAGACTTTAATTTGAGCATGGTTTTGAATTTTTTTTCTTTTTTTACTGTGAGCTGATTATGAAAGGAAGCAGGCAGGGAAGATGTGAGGGGAAGTACTTAGGTAATGCGTGAGAGTTCTTTAGAGGAAATTAAAGAATTTAATGTAAATAGAATTTAACTTCTTAACCTTTTTTCTTTAAATACAAATGAGAGCAATAAAGTTTAAATGCAAATGCTCATTTTTGTTGACCTCCAATTCTGGGGGTTAGATGGTGAAATCTAAAGATTTAATTAGGTTTGCATATATTAAGCTCCTATTTCCTATAAAACTCCCAAACATGGTAATGTTAACTAATATTCATTAGCCATTCCATTCCACAACTTTCTTTCACTCTCTCCGACTTTCCATCCTATCCTCTTTAAAAATTGCCGTGCAATGCATGTAGAAGACATAGAGTGACGATGCTACTAAACTACATAGTATTTTAGGAAGATCCTATTTATACTAATAATTAGGCTGTGGCCATGGCCATTTTGGCTGTTGTATTGCCCTTAAACAAACCATATTTTTCTTGTTCTTGGTTGGCAATTTTGGATCAATTGACCATTATTCCTTTTGCTTTAATTAATTAAAAAAAATAATATTATTGTTTCATATGTGAGTGGATCAGGGATTATAAGCATTGATGTTTCTGCTTCCAACATAATCGTTTGTTTCTCATTCTTTCTGTTATTTGTTATTCTGCAGTCACGATCATTATTTGTCAAGAACCTGAATTTCAGGACATCTGATGAGAGTTTGAAAAAGCACTTCAGCGAACACATGAAGGAGGGGAAGATCTTAAGTGTCAGGGTAATTTTCTGGGTGCTTAGAACCGTAAAATATTCTTTAGTATATCCTGTACGCTTATGTCGGGGATTTTTTCACATTCAGATAAAGAAACACTTGAAAAATGGGAAGAACGTTTCAATGGGTTTTGGTTTTCTGGAGTTTGATACTGTGGAGACAGCAACAAATGTCTGTACAGATTTACAGGTAATTACCAACTCAGGATTCATATCTTAAATGTCTCTGAAATTTATGGCTGCTCTTCAACTTTTTACCCTTTTTCTCTTTTAGGGAACTGTCTTGGATGGGCATGCTCTTATCTTGCAATTATGTCATGCCAAGAAGGATGAGCAAGTGGGGAAAAAGGTTGATAAGGATAGGAGTACTACAAAATTACTCGTGAGAAATGTAGCTTTTGAGGCAACAGAGAAGGACCTTAGACAACTATTTAGTCCATTTGGCCAGGTAACTTTCCTTTTTCAGAAGGGAGAAAAATAAACAATAAGAAGGCCTATACAAAACTCTAAAATATGTAGTCTAGGTCAGACAGGGCACTGTCAAATATTGTGGTCTTTCTTGCATAAAAAATTACTATCGACTGGTATTTTTGCCCAAGGTAATATTTGGATGGAGGATATTAGAATCTGTGGGATTTATCAATATCTATAGAATTAAAGACCTAGGCTTCTTTATTCAAAAATAAAAAACCTCAGTTTCTAATTCCTTCAGATTTGTAAAATTTATTTGTTTGGTAGAAATTTTTAAACCTGTGGATTTCAGTTGTAATTTTGTAAATAAATAAAATTTTTAAGAATCCCTCATTCACTAGGGATTCAGCAAAGTCCCACATGTGAGATTTTAGAAATCCTTAAAACAAGGGATTATGGTCCTGGAGGGATTTGAACAATCTATGGATTTTACCCTTTTTTTTTTGTTGTGTCAAACAAGGGTTTGGTCAAAATCTATTGATTCAAAATCCCTGATAAAAAATTCTTCATTCCAACATGGCATTATTCCTATACTTTTCCCTTTCCCTGTTAAGTGCTCATGTTTGTGATAAAATTTACTTCGATATTGGATGGGAGTTTTAACAAAATTTCTACCCTGACATGCTTGGGATTATATTCAACTAATTTGTTTTCACATTGACACATTATAATGTTTCAAGTACATCTCAAATTTTTTTCTCTTTTAACCATTTGAAAAAACTTCAACTGAAGTTGCCGTAAGTACACGAGTCAATCTTTCAGTCAATAGCAGTTTTTTGTCCCCATTCCCTTTATGATAGCTATATGGAACTCATACAGGTTTGTGGCTTGCCTTCCGAACTTAATGCTGTGTAGAGTGCAAGATAACCTGCCATAAATAAGTATATTGGTTTGTCTCTGATCAACTTTATCAAACTGCAGATCAAAAGTTTAAGGCTGCCAATGAAATTTGGAAACCACAGAGGATTTGCATTTGTAGAGTATGTTACTAAGCAAGAGGCAGAGAACGCACTTGGAGCACTTGCAAGCACCCATTTGTATGGTCGACATTTGGTAGGCCATCTATTATTTGATTTTTAAAAAAAATGGATCGTTTCATGCACCAAAAATAACTTGGGGGGTACAACTATAACTACTGCTTTGATTTTCAGGTTCTGGAGAGAGCAAAGGAAGGTGAGAGCTTAGAAGAACTACGGGCACGAACAGCAGCTCAGTTTGCTGAAGAGCAAAATAGTTTGCATAATCCAACAAAGATATCGAAGAAAAGGAAGCATATGGCTGTGTTGGATGAAGGAACAATGAAATTTGAAAGGATTGCCGATTAGTGCTTTCCTTGGCGCACATTATGTAATACATACAATAGATGGACTGTTTCTTCCTGTGTTAGTAGGTTTATAGACTGACTTGAAATCTGATGCTGGCCCCAATTTTGCTGCTTAGGAGCTGGCTTTTAACTTGTGTTCAACTATAAATTAAAGTTTACCCTTTGTTTTCATGAGTGTATTTTTTTGAAGGAAAGAAAATAGGGTTTTTTTTTTCCAAATGGTGTTATGAAAAAAAATATTTTTGTAACTATGTTGGATGAAAAATATTTACCGAAATGGTGTTTTGTTGATATATCAAAGGGTTTTGCTCATAAATACATTGTTACACTATGACTATAATAAAATTATTAAATTTAAATTTATTTTAATGTTACATAGCAGTTTTACAAAATAATATTTTTTCACATTTCTCTTTTTTGAATGTTACACTATAAATGAAACAATATCACAATATCAGTATAGTTAAGTGAAACAATAATTTCATAGTGTCAGTAATATATTTTTAGGGAAGTGTAAGATGTATTCAATTTGTTACAATTACAATGAAACAATGTCACAGTATTAGAAATATATTCTCAGTGTTAGCGTAGCGAGTTCAATTTTTTAAACTTACATGTACAAATTTGTCATATGTTTCCATATAGTCTTGATTTCAAATATTATTAGTAAATGAAAATTACCACAAAGGGATTGTTATAATTATGATATTCACTTTCTCTATCTCGTTAATATTATAATTCGTATTAATTATCTTTTGCAATATGTCGCTAATGTTGATCACGTGCTCCTATAAATTTTAGATTTCAAATTTACTCTAATTGCATATATTTCTTTAAACAATTCTTTTGCTTTGCATATTCTCCTTTAATATGGCATGAAAATCTTGTCTTACACTATTGTTTCATTGTAAGCGCAATAAATTGAATTTTGCCTTTGCATCTCAGTAACACTAAGAATATATTCCTGACATTATAATATTATTTTACTGTAAGTGTAATAAATTGAACGTGTTTTATTCTCTCCCTGAGAATATACAACTGATACTATAATATTATTGTTTCATTGAACTGTACATATTTCTGATACTTTCAAATTGTTTCACTTTAAGTGTCACAAATTAAATTGACATTCTAATATTGTTTCACTCATAATGTAACATTTAAAAAAAACAAAGGAGAGAGAATATTATTCTATAAAGGTACTGTGCAATGTTAAAATAAATTGAAATTTAATGGTTTTGTTATAGTCATGATGCAATAATGCATTTGTTACAGTATTACTAGAACAAAAACTTTGAAATGTCAATAAAACGTCATTTTGGTAAATATTTTTCATCTAACACCATTCATGAAAATACCTTTTTTCATAACATCATTTTGGAAAAAAGCCCAAAAAAATAACTATGAAAAATATCTAAGAAAAGGTATTTTCTCTTGTTTGGAAAAGAAATTTGTTCCATTGTCTTATTAAGAAAGTAGACGAATCTCTATCTTTCTCTATTATAATAGAAAAAGAGATTGTGCTCCACAGCTACTGGCGTCATCACCCTGCAAAGAGGGGGAAGCAACTAAGATGTATGTCATCCAACCCAACCTCAGATTCTTTCTTTCCGACCTATTTTACTCTCTGGCTACAGTTATTCAGGTGGTATCCCCGAGATTGAAGAGATCGAATTACTCCGGAAAAGAGAAGGAAAATATTAGGGTGAGTCAACCGGGATGTTCATATTTTTACTAAATTATTCTTTTTCAAGAAAATTTAGATTGCTATAATTATTAATTGCAATCAAATGAAATTCATAAATAGAAACTTTAATTAAAAATAAAGAATGAAATCAAATAATTCAATTACTTGTATTGAACGTATAATAAGGGACTTACTCATTTTTACTTGCTAGTCAATGCATTAAGGAACAATGGCCTCCCTTTCTTGCAAGACCAGTTCATCTCAACTGGAAAAAAGAAAATCATCTTCCTCTTTTTGTAATCTTAAATGGTACGCCACAAGTGAAATAAAACTTTTTTTTTAGTGTCAACACGTGTCTAGAAGCATTCAAGGGGTGTCCATATCCAATATGAAAACTTTTATGGTATTTGAATAAATAGATAAAATTATAATTTAACAAATATGTGAATTGATGGGTAAATAGTAAATACTCAATAAACACAAATTCACTAAACGTTTAATCCAACGGACCAAATATCCAGGGCTAATCAGAGCCACCCATTTTGGGTTATACTTCAAAGTTGTTGATGAAACGCGGGAAAACAACCCGTAGCTTATATAATAATATACCCCACAATTGTAAACAAAAAGCTGAAGCAAAAATATGCGATTTGGCAATATAATGTATCGTAGCTCTTTCTTCTCCTCTCCTCTCCTCTCCTCTGCGAAATTTCCTAACAGACTATATCTCAATTTTTGTCACTATTGCATAGATTCAATTAAGTTAATTTGACATTGGAAATTTCACATCATTCGTACTTTCTGTTGCTTTGTCAATCAACTATTTCATGTGCATTTTACAATCATAAATTTGCGTGAATTACAATTCTTCTTTTGTTTCTTTCCTATTTCATTTATCTTTACTCTCCAATTTGGGATTTTTCTACATTTGAGAATGCATCTGTGGTCTGCCCGATAGCAAAAATTTGAATTTTTGTTCTAGAAGTAATTCATAATCGAGTAACGTTTCAAGTTGCAAGAGAGGGAAGGAAAGTGAATATGATTTTGAATTATCTGATTTCAAATTTCAAATTTTCTTTTTCTTTTTCTTTAATGCTTCCAAAAATAGTTAAATCCTCGAAAATGCGGATTTGTCAATGAACGTCACTTGTCAGTGTCTGTCCAGTAACAATAGAACACGTAGCCAAACGACTGGAGGACGGCGGAAAACGACATCATGCCGGCTATATTCTATGCGTTTTCTTTACTCGGTAAAAACTGTCCGTTTTGAGAATCCCAGATACGTACTCGACTACTCCATGACTAGAAACAACATTTCCTTCTCTGACCAAAATGCCCTTATCCTCGCTCGATTTTACAAATTTATGCAGAAGTGCAAACACTCTGGACATAATATGATTATTATCAAACGAAACGCTTTTCTTCAGAAAAAAAAAAAAAAAGGTTTCCATTAGTTTGATGATTATTTTAGAATTTGTTCGTAATTAGTTATTCGTTTGATTATCTTTGGAACGGTAAGTAAATTATTTCAAATACTCATTGCTTTCAATTATAATTTTTATTAATACTATAATATTATTTATAATAATAATTTTTATTAATATTCTATAATTATAAGAATTACAATTATTTAATCATATTCAAATAATCGGACCTGTGTCTATTAGAAATGTCCTGTGATAAATATATAAACAGAATGGGATCCATTAATCGGAAAAAAATAGATGAAAATAAAAAAAATTTATTAAAGAGAAAATCAAATATAAGAGGGATATAAAAATATGAAAAAAAATTAAATTTAAAAAAATAATTGTGGACAGTAAGTAATGTAAATGCACCAAATAATTCAATTTATATAATTCGCATGTCATTTAAAATATTTATTTTTCTGTTTATAGGCGTGAGAATATGCTCCTCTTGATAGTGTCTTTATACAACGATTTTTTTAAAAATTTTGACAATTTAGACCGGATTTGACTTTTTGGTATCGTTCAATTTGGTTATTGGGTTTTTAATAAATTTCTTTAAAAATTATAAAATAACATTATTGAACCATTTTATGAATTGAATTAAGTTCTTTTATTTAATTAAAAAATGAATTTGATTTTTAAATTTAAACTCGATTGATAAATTTATTATTTTTTTTCTCACACAAAAGGTTGGTTATTTCCACTGATTGAATGTAAAATATGTTGCGTTTCACATTGCATTGCTTAGTTGAAAAACAATATATTTAAAGGTTTCTTTTTTTTTTTGAGAATTTCAAAGGTTATTTTTAAAATAAAATTATGTGATTAATAAAAAAAAGATAATTAAAAAAAACTAATTGATAAGTTTGCATCATAATCTGTCGTTTAGCAAATCATAATGAAGATTGATTGATTTTTTTTTTTTTTTTTTTGGGTCAATGTATGTTATTGCAAGAGAGAAGAATGATTTGAGTTGGTGGTGAATATGAATAGGAGGAGACAAAAAGCTGGCAATCAGTCTCTGTTTCACTTTTATTTTTCTTACCTCTCTTTGCTTAGAAGGCATGTCTTGCTCATTTCATTATTTGGTTGGTCCAGAGCCATGCATGCTCCTCTTTCCTTTTATTCCTATTTTGCCCCGCAAATTAATAATATATCTTATGTAAACAATATTAATTTAAAAATTAACTCCAACGGAATTGATCTCCGTCGTTTAAAACTGTATTCGATAATAATTTTTTAAATAATTTTTAACGTTTTGATTATAAAATTATTTGGTAACATTACATTTAAGGTAGCTTTTAAAAATTAAAATAACGTTTTATTAAAAGTGAAAATGTGATTTTAATGGAACAAATTGAAAATTAAAATATTTATCGAATGAAATTAAATTAAAATTTAAAACACATGATTTATTTGAATCGAATTAAAGAGCGTAATAAATAAATTGATTAATTCTAATAAATATAAATAAATAAATGAAATTAGCAATGATCAATTCTTTTCTTTATGGTCATTATTATTTTTTTTTTTGAAGTATTTTTGTTTCAAAGTTTGGGAGGAAACCAAATCAGAAAAGCAAAGAAAAATTGTAAATAGGTCAACAAAAACAAAAGTTGTGCAAATGGCATTTTGAAGATTAACTTTGGAAGAATCAGAAATTAGAAAAGAAGAAGAGGGAAAGCAAAAGAAAAGAAAAAGAAAAAAAAAGTGTAATTACTAATTAATCAAAAGCCCTTACCCATCAACTAAAGTAAAAAGCTCAGGCTGAAAAGTGGCACTTCCCTAGGTTTTCACCAACACGAGTTTTCATAGGCCGGACTCCACCATATAATTCTCCGGTCTAAAAGTATTATTACCTTCACAATCGCAGAAGCATCGAAGAAGAATTTTAATTGGTTACGGTAGCCAAACCGAACCAAATTCGATTATATTTTATGATAAAATTTGGATACCGATAATTTATATATAAAAAATAATTTTAATTCTGTAAAAAGAAATTTATAATTGATTAAAATTTTCTCTAAATTCAATGATAGGGTAAATATTTCTTTTGAATTAGGAAGAGGATATAATGATAGTTTATGTGATAAAATTTTGTAGATATATAGAAGTTATGCTAATTACTTTCCAATATCATATTATACTAAATAGATATTAATATATATTTGTATTATGATCAAAATCTAAGTCATAAAAAATTGAAATCTACCTAAAAAGCTATAATAAACCAAAAATTTACAAGCTAACATGAGGAAGTTGGTAAGCTTATAATATAAGTATGACAAAATATAAAATTTTATTTTTATTATTTAATTAAATAATTATTTTTTTATAAAATATTAATTTATTATATACATTAATATAAAATTATATATTCTTTTAGATGATTAAAATTTATATATTAAAATCAAAATAATTTGTTTTCTTGAGTATTGAGAGAGAATTGGAGTCTGAATAAGTATAAGTATTGGAAGTATTAATGTGCTAAAATATTATGTTTTGGGTAAAGGAGAATGGTATAAATTAATTAATATCAAATCTGAAAAATAAATAAGCTTAAATAATATTTTATAAGTAAAAGGATAACATCGGTATTATTTTACGAGAAATTTTTAAATAGATTTAGTTTATCACGTCAACTATTGATTATCTAATACAGTAAAATAACGTTAACTATTTATCTCTTTTTTAACTTATTCAGTGTTAATTTTTCTACGGTTCTTATTTGGTTAGAAATAAGAAATGCAGTTGCGTTGGTTTATAAATTACTGATTTTATGTCATTGGATCAACTGAATCAACCTACAAATTTTCTCTATTTTACATGTTATCAAAAACTAAAAATGCTACTAAAAAGTATGTCGTCTTTCAAGAAAAGCGAGATGGCAACCTCGTAAATTCAGTCACATGTGAAAGCCTTTTGTTGTTGTGGATATCTATTTGTAAATAGTTAAATTCTACGCGTTATCTACGTACTTGAAACGTATAAAATTAATATAAATACATCCATAAATACTATAAAATCTAGAAGAGAAAAAAAAAATAGAAAATTAAAAAATAATAAGTAAAAGAGAAACCGGCACTTCTGTATAGTATAGGCCACAGACGATTTGGCCTCTCTCATTCAATGCTTTACCAAACTTACTCTCCTTTTATCTTCCATTTTCTCTCTGCAACCACTTTCTCTATTTCTTCTTCGTTTTCTTCTCCTCTCCAGGTATAAATTCTTCGACTTGTTTAATATTTCAAAGAAAAATTTAAAATAGTTTTTTTTTTTTTTTTTTTTCTTTAAGAATTTCTGCCTTTTTTAAAATTCTGGGTTTTGTTTATTTACTTACAGAAAACCCAAATGGAATGCGTTGAAGTGGCTTTGAAAACCAGTATTAGCAGACAGGAGATGGCTTTCAAATTTAACCAACAAGATTCTTCCGACGATACATGGACGGTTAATGTCCAAAACGGCTCGTCGTTTGATGACTCTATTGTTGACGAACTCTTAGACTTCTCTAATGAACCTGGTTTCATTGGAGGAGACGACGAAGAAGAAGAGGAAGAAAACATATGTACTGCCTCTGTTTCTCCTAAACAACAAACGCATGAAGCCGATAAACTCAGTAATGTCAAAAGCTCCGATTACGATTTTGGGTCTGTTCCCGCCAGCGAACTTGGCGTTCCGGTACGCTAATTTGGTTACTATCGGTGTTTTTGTTAAATTTGTTACCTGTTAGAGTTAAATTGTTGACTAGAGTTGCCATTTTTACAGGCGGATGATTTGGCAAGTCTGGAATGGCTTTCTCATTTCGTAGAGGATTCCAACTCGGAATATTCTGCACCTTTCCCGGCCGTTATAGTGGCCGCGAAGCCGAAAGAAGAAAACTACCGTTTTGAACCCCAAAATCCGGTTTTAATAACAGAGCCTTGTTTCAAGACTCCGTTTCCTGCCAAGGCTAGAAGCAAACGGATTAGAACTGGCGTTAAAGTGCGAAACCTGTGGTCGTCTTCTTTAACAGAGTCATCTTCAAGTTCTAGTTCTACAACATCCTCGTCGTCTTCAAACCCTTCAAGTCCTTGCCTTGTCTTCCCCTCTCCGGGTATGAGCCACGAACTAACCGAAAAATCCGTTTTTTATGTAAAACCGCCTGCTAAAAAGTTGAAGAAACGACCGGCTGGTGAGTACGCCGGCGGTGGGTCTCAGCCGCCTAGGCGGTGCAGTCATTGCGGTGTTCAAAAGACTCCACAATGGCGAACCGGACCACTGGGTGCAAAGACTCTTTGCAACGCATGTGGAGTCCGATTTAAATCGGGTCGGCTCTTTCCCGAGTATAGACCCGCTTGTAGCCCGACTTTCTCTAGCGAATTGCACTCGAATCACCACCGTAAAGTGCTGGAAATGCGAAAGAAAAAAGAGTCATCGGTTCAGCCAGAAACCGATTTGGCTCCGTCGGTTGTACCCAGTTTTTGATGAAATTATTAGAATAATTTCAAAATTAGGGAGAGCATAGTCGAACCGGAGATGAGATCAAATCCGGTTCAATTAGGTTTCGGAGTTTAGTGTACATTTTTTTTCTCCCTCTTGGTGGGTGGGGTAGGTTTGCTTAGTCATGTAGTGTCTAATTAGGGAAGACTTTTAATATCGTGATTTTTTTTTTCCTAGCAAAACTTTTTTATTTTTATTTTTTTTTATAGTTTTTGCTAATTTTCTTTTTTCTAGTAAAAAAAATTGATTGCCTAAACATTGTACACATTATGCTCATGAGATTATCATTATTACAATTCTTATTGGCTAGTAGCTACATAATAGTCAAATAGTTGACTATTGAATCACTGATTTTAAATTATTTATTTGGGTCTGTTAGTCCGCAACAAATTTTAAATTATAGCTCCAAATGTTTTTCAAAAATTCATTTAATTATAATTTTTTATATATATTATGAAACCTAAAGATGATATTAATAATTTTTAGTTTGATCGAAATATTTCATATTAAGTTTTAAATGTTTGTTAGCAATACGATTCGGTTCGATTTGGATAACCAAAATCGATCAGTCAAAATTTATTCTCACTAAAAACTATTTTTTATCCAAATAATCGAAAATAAAACTATATGGATAGGGTAAATTTTGCTCATCCTATTCAATGTACGGAAATTTTAAAATGAATTATTATAAGATTTATTTTGATAAAATTTATATATATATATATATATATAAAGCGTAATTAAAAAGGTATTAACCGTTAAACTATCTTTTTTGCCCTTTATGGTGGCCGTTGGAAAGCAAGAAATTCATGAAGAGGGAGATAGGTACAAGTGGCGTGAGATATACGCACTTCCTAAAATCTACACCCTAGGAAAAGGGAATCTGACGGTGAAGATTTATTGGTGACGGCGCTTGATAAGAGTACATGTCAGCCTTTGATGGGCAGTGATTTTCCCCTTTAATATATGCTGATTTTGGACCACTCTTGTTTGTATAAATGGTGTGTTTGCCTTTTTTGCATGGAAATATTTTAACAAATTAAATAAATAAAAAATACAAATATAACCAAAGTAAAATGAAATAAAAAAACTCAGGCATAACGGGTAAAATTAATTAATTTTTTTTTCTATTTTAATATTATTTAACTGTTTTTAGTAGGGTTTTAAAGAAAAGGAATACAAGAAAGTGCATTGATGTTTATCAAATGTGGACTTTGGAGTATTTGAGAGAGAAGGGAGTGTTTAAAAATCTTGTGATGATGAAAGCTATTGTTTTAAATTTTGGATTCAATTATTGATTGGACTTGTTATAAAGTGATTGGATAAATCAACACTTAAATAATTGAAATCAAACTTAATCTATTTTTTATGTACAAAATAGTAAATTCATGCAAAATGAAAACCTTTATCTTTGTTCAAATTTTGAAATTTGAACTGTATCATCATCATCATCTGTTTCTCTAATAAGACCAAATAAATCATTACTATGGACATATCTTGATTTTTTTTTTTAAACACAATTTTTAGAATTTTAATTGTTTATTTAACTACATGCCCTTCAAATTATTTATTAAAAATATAAATTCATAACAGATTGGTAAGTTTGGATTGAGTTAGGTTTTTACTTTAAACTTACCATTTTAAAATTAATCTATAGATAGAATGTTAGGGCAGAATTGGGTGGAGAAAGGAAAGGATAGGATTTACCAATTCAGCATTTATTCTTGATAGCCATTATTGTCTACTCCAAAGAGTAGCTGTAAGATAAGGTGATTTTGATGAATGCAATGAATCCCTTGGTATGGGTAGTAAAATAACAAGAAAATTTGATATGTGATAGTTGCAGATGCTTCCCACTAAACAAGTTGAGCTACGAAAGGTAAATTCAAACTGTATATAAACAAAGAAATGGAAAGGTGGGTACCAATTCTTACATGCTACTTACTATCAATTGATGGCTATATCCCACCAATTCTAACCACTCCTACACATCTCTACTGGCAATGTACATTTTTTTTTTATTTTAATTTTAATAAACCTTTTTAGATTTCTTCAAAGATTTGCAGTTTATATTGAATTTGTAGTGCGATCAGACGATTTAAATTTTAACAGCATGTAGTAGCTAAAATTCACAGTTAGTCTGGAAAAAATAAATTCTATAAAATTTTATAGAATTCATTCACAAATCTAAAGTTTTATATTTGAAATAAGAAAAACAATACATATTTGAATTTTATAAAATTAGATAACATTCTATTAAAATTGGTGAAGTTTTTAAATAAATTCTATAAATTTAAATCAAAAATTTATTTGACAAAATTACCCTTCACTGTAATTTTCTAAAAACCATGAAACTAAAAAATTTTTTCCAAATGTAATTAAAAATAATAATAACCTTCTTAAATATTTCTAAATATGATTAAAAACTATAATTATATTTTCAAATATTTTATAATTTTTAAATTAATTATTTAAATGAACTATACTTTTACACCAATTAAAGATAACTAATATAATAAATATTACTCTCTCTCTAGTAAAATTAACAATTGATTAATTAATTGGAGTGAAATGTGAGTATATTCATTTATTATTTATATTTTAATAAAAAATAACAAGTTATATATTGGTATTTTTTATTTATTTTTTAAATTATCATATCAATATTATTTAGAAAATAAAGATAAATAAAATTTTATTTAATAACTTGTTCTAAATATAATTTTATATAATTTGATTATAATTTTTATTTTAAATTATAGCATATCAAATATGAGAAATTCATTTACACCGGAATTTTACATTTATGATTTATTTATTTTAAATATAATATTCTCCTAAAAAATTGCATTTCTTGGACAATAAAATTTCAAAAAAAGGAAAAAATTAAGTGCCCAATTATTATATTTATTGGTTGTAAAAAAAATTCATTTTTTTTTAAAAAATGTATGATACTTGTGTTTAATTAATTTACGTTTTAAATTCATTATTTTTGTGAAATTCTTGGAATGACCAAAATCTACAATGATACCTTTTAATAATATTTCATTTAATTTTGATATTTTTGTCATTTGACGAATGGATTTCTTATGGGCTGTTATGAATTGCATGTGATACAGTTAAAAGAGTGATGGCTTTCCTTTCTCAGCAGACCATGTGTTATTTGACCGGCTGAAGGATTTTTATAATGAAAAGAAAGGAAATGTCATTCTTTTTTTATGTAAACCGGTTCCGAACTCCATCATCAAATGACTAAGACCATCTGTGCTGCTCCTTCTGAATTGTCAATTGAATCATGAATGCTAAAAATTATTATTTTTTCAAGGCAAAAGGATATTAGAATTAGGTCAAATTTCGGACTGGCTTTTCACTTGTGAGTGATGTTTTCATTGTGTTTTGCACGCCACATGGAAAATCCAAATACAAAAAGTTCAAAAGCTTAACCCTACAACCTCTTATCTATATATTTTACACTACTCACTACTCACTCCGGAGTAGTGTCTGTACCCACATTATCCCACTTTTGACCTTCGTGTTTTTTCATGTGCTTCTGTTCTTTTTTTCTTTTTTTTTTTTTTTTTTAAAATGTTGTTTATTCCCCCCATTCTTTCAAGTTTCAATTTAGAGATTTGATTTCGGGAGAATTATAAATTATCTCAGTCAAATTGAATTCTATTCCTCCAAACTTTTAGAAGCTCTTTTGGTGTTCTCAATGGATTCTCTTGACAGAAAATTTACCAAATCCAACTTTGCATTTAATCAAATTTAATCAAATAATTAGCCAGTTTGTACAATTATTTTTAAATGAATTAATTTATTTTATAATCATCAGAAATCGAAAACTGAAATTATTTAAGATTGTACATCGAAAAGAATTGAAATCTCTAATCTGATTGATTTGGTTTTATTTTTTAATATTGATCCATGTATGGTCCATTGATGGTTACAACAACCTTATCTTTGAAGTTTATTCTTACAAGGTTAAAAAGAGAGAAAGATTATCGAAGTGATCGTCACTTGAGAGACCGATTGAGGAAGAAGGAGGTTGCCAAACTCAAAGATAACACAAGATTATTAGAGAGAGTTGAAAATTAGGGATTTGATTTTTGTTTAAGGGGCATTTGTTTACTTTTGTTAATAATTAATCAAAAACTATGTATAATAGAAATAATTACTTTTACGTCCCTATATAATGCTATAATTCACTAGTCATCCTCAAATACATTAAAACATCCTTATATATCAATTCCATTATACTTTTTGGTACTTCCGGACGATTTTGTGAACTTTTTACCATTAACTTATATTAAAAAAAAATATCCTTTATTTATCCCAATATCCTTTCTTTTTAATATTAGAAAAGAAAATTTAGGGGTGTATTAGATTAAGACTGTTAGATTTTAAAAAATTTTAAAATTTTAATAGTATTTAATTTAGATATTAAAATTTTATGATATTTAATTTAGAGTCTCATAAAATCTATAAAAATTTGATTGTATTCAATTATGACTTTTTAAAAGTCCATATAAATTTAATTTTATTTAAAAAATTAAATTTTTAGAAGGATTCTATAAAATTATTGATTTTGTTAGATTTTAAAATACTGGTATAATTAGAAGTGTCATTCACAAATCTATTCTCAAAAAAAATCTTTTAAAATCTAAAAGAGTTTTAATCAAATACATGTAAAACAATGTAATATTTATTGGATTAGTTTCAAATTAATTCATATGCTGAGAATTTAATATTTTAATAAAAGTTAATATTAATACTGCTGTAAGTTTTTCAGAATTAATTTAATTATTTTCTAAATTTTTATGGATTGATTTTAATTAAATATTAACTTAATCATATAAAAAATTGAAAAAGATTTGAAATAGTCGAAGAACTAAAGAACATAGTCTATCATTATTGTGGCTGGACTGCCAGGCTTTGGGAGCCACAAGCAACAGGTTGTGCACCAAGGCTGTCTCCACGTGTGCCAACTCCTTGCACGAGCTCTAGTAGTCAGCGAGAGTCTTGGCTGGCAGTAGTTACTAGTTTTCAATTTTAAATATATATATATATATATATATATATATACACACTGCAATTTTTCAGTGAGATGATCCTTGTTCAATCAAAGGATGACAACTTGTGTCTTTCAGCCATGTCGCGACTGTTTTGGAAGCCAAGATGACTGATGGCAATGCTGGCCATTGCAAGCATTTTACCCTCAGCGACAATAAAGTTTTAATGAAGAAAATAATTTTAGAGAAGACGAAGTGTTTTGTTTTTTGTCTCTCATTGTTTTTCAATTTTTCAATTGAGCTAAAAGACCTTTTAATTTGTTTAATCAGGTCTTTAATTAGACATATGAAAATTACTCTAATTTCATCAAAGTCAATTAAAATTTATGAAAAAAGTATAACACATTATTTTTCAGTATCTGAAATAGCAGTTTATTGGTCTGTAAAAAGTATCACCGGTCCGAAACTTGGTATTATATTTTGTATTTTATTTAATATTTTTGGAGCATAAATGCATTATTTAGATGAGTAGAAAATAAGTTATGAATATTTTTAGAGAATTTAAATAATAAGTGAACAGTGGCTTATAGTATTATTATTAAGAAAATTAGAGAAATTATTTTTATGGGGTAAATTAAATAATTATATGGTGATAAATAATAATTTGAGAAAAATTAAATTAGAGAATATTTTAGACCTTTAGATTAGAATATCTATAACCAAATCCTAGCCTTCCATTTTGTCCAAAATCTAATGAAGTGACAAAATTTGATTTGTTGACTTAAAATCAACACTTATCACTTAACCATTTTATTTTCTTCTTCTTTCTCTTATGCACCACTTTCTCTTCTCCTCTCTTCCTCTCCATTTTCTTTCATTCTCTACCACTAAACTATACCAAATCAACCCAACTAAATCATAAGCTATTAATTAAACTTGGAGAATCAAGCTTAGGAAGTGATATTTGGTGACTTAATTGAAGAAATTTGATGATTTCTACTAAAACAAGTAAGTTGTGATTTTAAGTTATAAGGATTTATTTGAGGATTTCTTAGCAATTATATGTTTAAACTGCTTAACCATGCTCCATCTCTTTTTCTTTGTCTGTTTCCTTGATTTTAATGTTGAATTTTGCTACTAGTTAGAGGTGGGAGAGCCCGCCACCAAAGACAAGGGTAAGGCAAAGATTTAAAGCTTTTTAAGCTTATTAAAGCTTATTTTAAAGGTTAGTGTTCATAAATAATCATTACTTTCTCAATTTACGATTTTCTGAATGTTTGCTACTTTAAGAGTTTTGGGGATTCTTGAATGTTTTGCTTAAATTGTTGAATTATGATTGCTTAAATGTGTTCTTGAGCATTATTTAAGCATAGAAGTGTGAATAGTTGGAAAGAAAAAATATTCCCTCCTTCTCCATCTAAGAGAGGCCAAACCCTTTTAGAGGAAGAGCCTTGAGTTTTCCTTGCTTTCTTTGCTTGATTTTGCTTTTAAAATGATGTTTAGTAAGTATGTGTTTTGTTGTAAGAATTGCTACCATTTATTTTAAGTTTTTCATGATTTCTCATAAACTTAAACAATGCTTAAGTTATGGAAAAATGAGTTTTATGACTAAAGGTGTTTAAGTTAAGATTTTTAATAGTCTTTTACATGAAATTAACTAGATTTAACATTTTTTCTTTCTTTCCTTATGTCCTTGAAGAGGCCGAACCACCCTAGGGTGGTAAGACTTGTTTTTGTTTCTTTTTATTTGATTTCTAAGTCTTTTAAGTGATGATAAGTATGTAGTTTGAAAATGTAAGCCTTGCTTTGTTAAAGTATGAAATTGATAAATTTTCCTAAGATGTAAGTTTAAGAGGGAATGAGAAAATGATGCTTATGATTTGTGATACTTTAAAAGGTAAGAATTGCGTGATCTTTCCATGATTTTAAGAAGACTTAAGAGAATGAATTTATGAGAATATTATAAATTATGTGAGAAAGATTTATTTTTTGGTTCTTGTATAGTTGGCATGGATGTGTTGTATGATTTGATTCATTATGTAAGATAAGATGCGTATGCTCGGCTTCAATGCCATTATATTATTAACAATGATTATATGCTAGGCACATAGGTGCCCTATGTTTTAGCGGATGCGCTTCATATGTGTAAGTAGATTCTTGAAGCCTTTATGATTATGTTGGCGAATTAAGGTCAATATGTATAAGTTATAAAATATTGTCTACTTCACTTACTTCTAAGTGTATATGAGCCTATATGTTAACATTTGAAGGAATATAACTAATGAGTTTCATTATGAAATCTTGCTTTGGAATTAAATGATTTTAATTAGTAAGTGATTTTCTTAAGATATGATAAAGTGAAACATGATTTCTAAATGAGTATAATATTTATTTTAATGATAATTTAAATTGCTTTTGATTATTTATTAAGTATAAGCATATGTTTTTAAATGTATTCTTATAAATTTGATTTACTATGATTTTATGATTATATTTTTCTTATAATCTATATATTTAAATTTATTGTCATTGCAACATTGAATTGTATGTGCTTATAAGCACCACTGAATTATATACTCAGTGCTTCAATTTATCACGTGTGGATTGAAGACCGTGGTTGCTACTTGAAGACCAAAAGAGTAGCATCAGTGTAGAAGAGTACTCTTTGGGGTAGTTATATGTATTTAAAATTTATGATAAGTATACATATTATTTATTTGAGAGAATATATTATTCAAGAGTATGTGAGTTAATGTATAATTTATTAAGCTTTTGTTAATAGATTAAAGTATGTAATTTATTTAATGTTTGAATATAGAACATTTTCTAAGTTGAAAATGTATGATTAAAATCTTAAGACTTGATATATATATATATATATATATATATATATATATTAATGTCATTAGCTGATGAGAATTTTGATGGTTTAGAGATGTTGAATGGTTGTGAGTTTATAGAAGTGTTGTTAATGTTGTGTGGATTATTAGAGTTTAGTTTATTTGGTTATTGGAGTTTTAAGTTGAAAGTGCTTTGTTTTCATTTGATTTGACATGTTCAATTTTTTTGGGAAAACTCTTACAGTTTTTCAGTAGAATTTTTCTAAAACGTGTTTAAAAAAAAATTACTTGCTAAATACATATGAGTTCTTAATCACTTTTAATTTATATTATGATCTGTATGATAGTTAGAATGGTGCCTCTGGCACCGAATGTGGTGTCCGTAGTCTAATCTTTCGAGACAGGCTATGGGTGTTACAAAATGTTCCATCAATTTTATAACTCTATGTAAAATTCTAGTGAAATCTGCAGTATATAAAAATCTAATAAAATCCTTCATTCTACTAGACTCAAAAAAGTCTTTTAAAATCTAATACAATTCTAATTCAATGAAGCATTAGATTTAAAGCTTTTTTTGGTACATAAACTTATGTTTGAATTAGGTATATGAACAAATTAAAAGTCATTTGAAAAGACATAAATTTTACAAAATTCAAAAAATTTAGGTAAGTGGATTTCATAATTCATTAACTTTAACATTCCATTGTGTGGTTATAAAATAAAATTCATCAATTTAAAAATTTTGATGAAAATTATTTTTAGAATAAAATTAAGTGATTTACATACCTACCATATAAAGAAAATGATAGAATTTAGAAATCTCAAACTTAAGTTTTATTAATTCAAATGATTTTTCAAAATATTAAGCTTTTAAATACACATAATTAGCAAACGCTATAAATTTTTTATTTTTCTTCTTCTTTTCTTTCAAAATAATTCAATTAATATATATTTTTTAATTACTATCAAAATTTAATGATCAAGTTTTTATAGGATAATATAAAAGATAAGACTTAAAATTTTTATAACCTTATTTTTCTTAAAAGATATTTGATATACTAAAAAAAAGAAGGAAAAAACCATTATACAATTCTATGGAGATAAGATTAGAGGCTGAGTAAATAATTTAGCTTATGAACTTTAATAGAAGTCTAAGGACCTTGTGGCATCGAGCTTTATTTTTTAGGGATAATGTTAATTTTGGTGCATGTAGTTATCATTTTTTTCTATTTTTATTTTTGAACTAAAATTGTAACAATTGAGTGTCCAAATTTATAATTTTTTTTATTTTGATGTCTCTTGATGACATAGACTATCAAAAAAATCTAATGGGACTGATTGGAATCCACAAATACCTACTTGTCTGCTTACGTGGACTGAATAATTTTACATATAGGATGCTAGTGTGGCAAAAGGGATAAAATGTTCCATTGGCCTCTCTTTAATATCCAAACACAATCTAGTTTTTGTCTTCCTCTTTCCTTTGGGTTGCAGGGTTATTGGATGGTTAATAATCCTATTTTTGGTTTTGAACCTGATTGCTATTTTCTTTTCAATAATCTTAGCAGTAAAATTTTTTCTTCAATAGCAAAGCCCCAAACTTCGATTTTGATAATAATAGAGTGACAGGCACAGGGGTCTCTGGGTATTAGAGCATGAAACTAAATTTGTGGGATTTTTCTTGAGAAATTGTCTTTTTATCTTCTCGTTCTTTGCTTCTCTGTGATTTTCTTTTTTGATTCCTTTTTAAAAATGGTGGATGTTAAGGATTCAAGCTTGATTAGAGAGAACAACTCTAACAGAATTGAACCTAACTCGACTCGCAATGGCTATGGTGTTCCGTTTAGCCTTTAAGGTTTAGATAATCCTGGTGTGATTCTTGTCTCCTCTCCTCTAACTAGCAATAACTATAAGACTTGGAGTAGAGCGATGTGTATTGCACTGGGGGCAAAATGTAAGTTAAGGTTCATTGATGGGAGAGTGAAAAAGTCCAATTAAAGGTTCAATTGAATTTGATGTGTGGTAAAGATGTGATTTCATGGTCACATCCTAGATTCTCAAATCGATTTCTAAGGAGATGGTTGAATCCTTTCTCTATACCACAAACTTGAAATAATTGTGGATTGAGCTTGCTAAGCAATTTAGTGAGAGTAATGGACCGATAATTTACTAGATCAAGAGAAATATAGCATTTGTCTCTTAGGCTAATGCTTCAATTTCAACTTACTACACGAAATTGAAGACTCTCTGGGTTGAACTGAGTAGTATAGACCTTGTGCCAACTTGCACTTGTGGGACAACATCTAATTTTGTTGCTTTGTCCAATAGAGATAAGTTGATGCAATTCTAGCTAGGACTTAATGATAGTTATGATTAAGTAAAAAAAAAAAAATCATATTATGATGTTAGATCCTTTACCTGGAGTGAATAAGGCTTACTCTATGGTTCTGCGTGTTGAATCTGAAGGATTGGTGACTTCTAATATTAATGTGACCGTTGATAGCCTTGCTCTAGTTGCTAAGACTGCATGTACTCATTATCTAGACTTGAGGAAAGGAAAATGTTCTTTTTCTAAACCATATAGATGATGTGATGATTGCAATCAAGATGGGCACACTAAGGAATGTTGTTATAAGTTGATTGGATTTCCTGATCATTCTAAGAATCATAAGCCAAAGACTAATTTCAATTCTAATCACAAGATAATTGAATATTCTCCTAGAGTGGTGGCTCATGTTAATACTAACACTCCTTTGGATCTTTGTGATGGTGATTAGAGTTCAACTTTGGCAACTTCATTGGCTAATTCTTTTCATCAAGAGGTCATGAAACTGATGAAAGGGAAATCTGTTGCTCTTGAAGATGGCCAATCAATCAATTATGATTCTCTTTTAGCTACACAGTTTATTGGTATATCTTCTCATCTCATTAAATATTGTCATTTGTCTGGTTTTTTTTTTTTATGATGATTGCATTATAGATTCAGGAGCTATTGATCACTTATCTCCTAACTATCTCTGTTTCATTCTCTTACTTATCTTGCCAAACCTATTCTAATTTGTTTGTCCAATCATTCTCTTTGTCATGTACATCAATTAGGTTCAGTTGTTTTAAGCTCTTCTTATACTCTGCTGAATGTTTTGTACATTCCTGCTTTCAAATTCAACTTACTTTCTGTTAGCAAGATTTTTATCTCACAACCATTTGCTCATAATTTTTTACCCTTTTTGTTGCCTTTTTCAGGACCTGCTGACTGATACTGTGGTGGCAGTGGGGAAGATGGATGGTGGTTTTTACAAACTTGGTCATAATAGTTTTTCTCCATCTTACATTAGTTCCTTTCTTATTAAACTTAGTACTACCACATTTGTAAATACCATGTTCTCTAATTGGCATTTTAATGAAGAGAACCGTTTTTCATTCACCACAGTTTCTAATCCTTCATTTTCTACTTGGCATGCTAGATTAGGTCATACTTCCATTGACAAATTGTTACATGTTGATGCTTTGAAACACTTGGTTAATAAATCACATTTATGTCCTGTTTGTCCTTTAGCTAAGCAAACTAGGTTGAGTTTTCCAAAGAGTTCTATTCAAACTACACATCCTTCTGCACTTCTTCATATTGACATTTGGGGTCATTATTTTGTCATTTTGATTTCTAGTGCTAGATTCTTTTTTACCGTAGTATATGACTTTACTAGAGCCATATGGACTCATATGATGCAACATAAGATTCAAACCTATTCTTTTCTTGTTTCTTTCATTAATCAAATAGAAACTCAATATCATTCTAAAATTCAGGTTGTTAGGACTGATAATGGATTTGAATTTTTTAGCAACTATTGTCAAACTCTTTTTTCTTCTAGAGGTATCGTTCACCAAAAGTCCTATGTCTACACTTCTTCATAGAATAGGGTAGTTGAAAGAAAATAAAGACATTTATTAAATGTTGCTAGAGCTCTATTTTTCCAATCTTCCTTACCAAAGAAAATTTGGTCAGAATGTGTTTTGACTATTACATATCTCATCCATAGATTACCTATGGCTATCTGTAATTGGGATTCTCCTTATTCTAAACTACATTGTCATTCACCTGATTATGCTCACTTGAGGGTGTTTGGTTTTCTTTGCTGTGCTACTAACATTATAACTCTTAAAGATAAATTTGATCTTAGGGCTATTAAATATGTTTTTCTTTGTTATTCTTCTTGTCACAAAGGTTACAAATTATGCAATTTGACAACTAGCCAAGTTTTCATAAGTAGGGATGCTCATTTTTTTGAGGATTAGTTTCCTTTTCAACATTTTTCTTGTGATTCCTCTCCTTCTTTCCCTCTTGTACCTATAGATTCAGACCCTAGATCTTTTGTTTAGGCTAATTTTACTACAACTCTCCATGTTTATGCATCAGATTCTGCTCCTGTGTCTCTTAGTAATGATCCTATTTCTTCTAATTCTCATGATTTTTAATCTATTAGTCTTTCTTCTCCCTCTATTAATGTTCCTTTAAGAAGAAGTACTAGAGTTTTACATAAATCTCAGTGTCTTCAAGATTTTGTACATGTTGGCATCTTTAATTTTCTTCTAAACACCATGCATTTATGACTAAAGTTAGTAAGATTCATGAAGCAACCACATACCTTCAAGAATCTAACGATCCTTATTGGATCCAAGCTATAACTGTAGAATTTAATGCCTTAGAATTGAAAGGTACTTGGGAATTAACTTCTTTGCCTAAGGGTAAAAAGGCAATAGGTTCTAAGTGGGTTTATAAGGTTAATTATAAATCTAGTGGTGATGTTGATAGGTGTAAAGTAAGATTAGTTGCTAAGGGGTATAATAAGATAAAGGGGATTGATTTCAAGGAGTGGTTTTCTCCTATAACCAAAATAGCTACTGTTGGGATTGTTTTTGCTTTGGCTAATTCTCACAATTGGCCCTTTCGTCAATTGGACATTAATAATGCATTTTGGCATGGATTTCTTGATGAGAAGGTCTATATGCTTCCCCCTACTGGTTATAATAAGGCTATACTAGGTCAGGTTTGTCTTCTAAAGCATCTCTTTATGGCCTTAAGCAGGCTTCACACAATGGAATGTTGAATTCACTAATTTTCTCATTTTGAAGTTGGGTTTTTTGCAGTTTATACATGATCACTACTTGTGTACTAGAGATCTTCCTAATTCTTTCTTAATTCTTCTTGTGTGTGTTGATGATGTAGTCATCACTAGTGATAATATGAATGCTATTTTTACTGTAAAACTTGCTTTGGATGCACAATTTACCATCAAAGATCTTGGTTTCGCCAAATATTTCTTGGGTATTGAGATAGCCAGATCTGATTATGGTACCTTACTCTGCCAGCAGAAATTTGTTATGGATCTTATTACTGAAACTGGCTTGTAGAATGCCAAATCCTCTTCTTTTCCTTTTTCCAAGAATTTTAAGCTCTTTTAAGAGGAAGGTGATCTTTTATCTGAACCTAGTCAGTTTAGGAGGCTCATTGGGAAGCTTCTCTACATTACTTTAACTAGACCTGACATCAGTTTTTCAATTCAATGTCTAAGTCAATTCATGGATGCAAGTAGATTACCTCATAGGCAAGCTGCTCTCAAAGGTGTTAGATATCTCTCTGGTTCTCCTTTTAAAGGGTTGTTTTTTCATTGATTTGTAGCTTAGAGCCTTTTGTGATGCTGATTGGGCTACATGACTCTTCACTATAAGGTCATTAACTGGTTATTGTGTATTACTTGGAGGAGCTTTAGTTTAATGTAATTCTAAGAAGCAAAATATCGTTTTTTGCTCTTCTGTTGAGGCAGAATATAGAAGCATGGCTTCTACTATTTTGAGTTGTTATGGATTTTTTACATTTTAAAGGATTTGTATGTTCTTGTTGATTCTCCTATTCCTTTGCATTGTGATAATCTTGCTGCATTATATATATATATATATATATGTGCAAATCCAGTTTTTCATGAAAGGACTCAACATCTCAACATTGATTGTCACTTATCTCCAACTTGCTGATGTGCTCACTAAGCCATTCAATCATGTTCTAATCGATCTCTACTTTGTTCAGAGATCGATTGCGATCTTTAGGTGCAAATATTGGTCTTTTATTAATTTCTTTTTAAGTTTTTCAGTTCAATTAATTCTTGAAATTTCTTTCTTAAAAAATTAAAATTAATTTCATGATTAGTAAATGTAGAATGCAAGGCTAAGATCTGCTTTGCAAGAGCTAAGGAAGCAACAACTTGGAGTTCTGCTAAAAAGCGCAAAATCCAAGTCCATTTATTCTATGAGGCAAAAAGAAGAGGACTCGGGCACAAGCAACAAAGAAAACAATGGAGCTTGAAGCTGTTTAAGAAAAAGCACAAGTAAGAGAGAGAGTGTTAGATTATGTATGGACGATATTAAAGAGGCACAAATGGGACATTTTTATCCCTTTTGCCAAGTGGCGTCCTATATGTAAAATTAGTCAATCCACGTATGTGGACGCATAAGCGTTTGTGTCAATTTCATTAGATTTTTCAGTAGTTCATGTCATCAAGATACACCAAAATTAAAAAAATTATAAATTTAGACACTCATTTGTTACAATTTTCCGTTCAGACATAAAAAAAAATGACAAGGCATGCACCAAAATTAACAGTATTCCTATTTTTTATAATAGTCTCACATATCCTTACATTAAACACAATAATTTTAATGCTTATAATTTTATATATAAAATATTGATTGCCGTAGTTACTGTAATTTTTGAAATAATAATTTTTACTTTATCGATTTAATTTTATAAATTGAGATATTTAATAAATTAAATAAAATATTTCACTGATATAATTTTATAAATTGAGATTAATAAATTAAATTAAGAATTTAGAGTGTCTGCACAATTTTTGGTAAAAAAATACACAAGTGAAATTATATATTGAGACTGATTAGGGAAGTGTCAATTTTATGTGGACTAATGTGACCGTACACATAGGGAGCAAGTTGATCTTGTGTGATAAACAACTTAACTAAGGCTGTCTCCTTGTTGCGAAACGAAGACGGCCCATTTAGGAGTCTGACGATTTCTTTTTATTATTATTAAATACTTCGTACAAAGACATGTTATAATTTCTGTATTCGGACAGTACTGTAATTCAACGTGTTGGATTAAAAATCCATTAAATTTTAAAAAATTTTAAAATTTTAATAGTATTCCATTTAGATTTTTATAGAATCTATTACAATTTTATGATATTTAATTTACATTTTTACAAAATCTTATAAATATGTTGGTATTTAATTATGATTTTTAAAAGTCCATGTAAATTTAATGGTATTTAAAAAATTACTGATTTAGAAGGATCGTGTAAAGTCACTGATTCATCCTCCAACTCAAAAATCTTTTAAAATCTAATAATACTTTATCCAATACACGACTGTAATAAAATGAAAGCAGAGTTGATACTTACGAATTTTAAAGTACTTTAAAATTTTACTATCTGTATACATCCTAAACTCATTTAAATACCTATTTAAGTATTCATATTCGAACTCATCAAAATATTTACTACTTATATCCATCCAAAAATCTATTGAAAATATCTCCTAAGTGAGTAGGATACTTGCGAATTTTTAACTATATAAATTTTAAACTTATTTAAAATATATTTTTTTACTAATAATGAAGAGGGTACCCAAACCGAACATGTTTGATATAACTGATAATGGGAGCAAGATAGCCGCTGATGATGCTGGTCATTGCAGGCTCACGGTCGATGATGATAAGTTTTTAATAAGAAAATAATGATTTTAGAGAAGATAATGCATTTTACTTTTTAATTTTTTATTTGGCTTTAAAATCTTTTAATTTATTCAATTAAGTTTTGAAATTAATTTTGATTAGATATATGAAAATTATTGTGATTCCGTCAAAGTCAATAAAAAGGTCTCACTAATTCTTTAAAACTTTATATTGAATTCTAACGGAATTTATAAAAATTTTAGGAAATCTTTCAATTCTGTCGAATTCTATAATTTTTTTAAAATTTAATACAATTTTAATCCAATACATCCCCTTAAAATCATAAAAGCAACACAAGAGAAAAAATTAAAAAAATTAATGGAATTATTAAAGAGTCATAATTAATAAAAATTAATTGAATAATATAATTATATTAACGAATAGAATTAAAATACTATTTTTTATCTAAAAAATTAATTTCATTAATAATTATAATAATGTAAGTAAGTGAATTATTTAAATTAAATCAACACAAGTATAAGTTATAATAAATTTTTAAAAATTATATTCAATTTAATTAAAAATAAAAAATTATACAATCTGCGCATCACTCGAGTACATGACTATGAACTGCCAAAATTTCAAATTCTAAATATTTCCAGATTAAGACAGAAGATATATAGCATTTATTAATTAATTGGGTCTAAAAAAATGAAAACGTACAGAAATTAGTTACATTAATGAAGAAAGTTAGCCATTAATTATTTTTTGCATGTAAATTAATGGTACAAAATCAAATGGAGAAATAATATTGGACATGAGTGTAATTAAATAACTATCAAATGGTTAAATGAATAAAATACAATTGTGTCAAGAATTTAATAAAAAAATATAAAAAAAAACATTATGCGATGAATATATATATATATATATATATATATCTATCTATCTAAGGGCAGAAATGTGAAAACACTGTTACAGGAACAGTACTATCACACTTTGGATACATATAATAACATAACAAATTTCTGGTGACCATTAAAATATTAACTATCCCGTGTCCCAATTAATATAAATTTCCACCGATAGGATCGCAAAAGGGCAGAACGCTTTATTTCAAATATTAAAAAGACTTTTCACCTGGTACTTGAATTTAAAATTTTTAATTAAAAAAAAAATTCCGTCAATTCAAATTAGGTATACAAACATACAACAAACATTACATAGAGACCGGAAAGCATTCTTTCTGAGATAATGATTGAGATGAGTTAGTCGAGCATGTAGATTCGAGAGGCAATGTCCTGAACCAACCGATCAAACCCCTGAAGCAGCCCCCTCTCCTGTGTATGCGCTACAGCCCATGATCATATTCTCCAGGTTTAGTACCTTTAGAATTCCCACCAAAAACCATTTTAGAAAATTGGATTCAAACTAGAAAAGGAGGAGCCAGTTTCCTTGTACCTAGAAGTCATCAAGCAGAACTGAAATAAACATGCTTAACGGCATAATTTAGAAACCAAGCATAAGAGTCTCATGGTGGGAGCTATATGTTCAAATTCCCAATCAGGGTTTTAAATAACAGAATCAAAAACAGTAACGGAAACTGAAACAGTGTTGTGAAATCGATCTACATCATTGAATAGTTCTGAATGTGAAATTTTTAAAGCCGTTTTGCAAAATAACTTGAATAATTGGGCACAATGTGAAAATGGTCATTTCTCGTATTTTGTCTATCATTTCTAGGCAATTGGTGAATTTCCCTATCAAGAAATGGAAAATAATGCAAGGATGGGCTAAAATTTGATTATCAAATGACCGAAAAAATATGCAGCTTCCAGATTCAAGTAGGCATGGACGAAAATTTTCCATACTAAATCAGCCAGAACACTTGCCTTAGCAATTTCATATGGTTTAAGTGCACCCTTTAGATCTTGCTTATTTGCTAGTATTAGCAATGATGCTCCAGAAAGCCTCTGTCAATGAAGATATAAATTGAGTACTTAACAGAAAAGCACAAATGAACCAAGAAAGCAGGAACAACAACAGAAGAAACGAAAATAATACAGTTTCAAGTTTCAACTAATAAAAACAAAAACACAGAAGCAATAAACAATTAATAAAAGAAATGATACAGCTATATAGGTGGCATATACCTCTTCCTTTAAAAGATTATCAAGTTCCATTTTGCAGTCATCTAACCTTCTAATGTCAGAACTGTCAACTACCCATACCAAGCCATCAGTTTGCTCAAAGTAGTTCCTCCAATACGATCTTATAGTTCTTTGGCCCCCAACATCCCATATATTCAAGTTGTACCTGCCAAATAACAAGTTTGAAAATCTTGCATTGTAATAAGAAGTGCTAGCAATTCAAATTCTAATTTAAGGAACATCATCCAACATTCAGTTGATTCTATAACACAAAAAGAAAGAACCATATCTACTAGATGACGGCAAAAGACAGTGGCTTATTCAGGTGAAACTTTATATTTAATTTGCAAATAATGTCAGCATATAACCCTATATTATCTCGGCAAAAAGTGCAAAATAAAATCTATTTTTGAAAACAAAAAATAAACATATACATGAAAGTTGAAAACAAAATCTTACTTTTGGTAAGTGAGAGTCTTGATATTAAAACCAAGAGTAGGACTGATGATGCTAGTATCTTCCCCATTTAGCTTCAAGACAATTGTTGTCTTTCCAGAATTATCAAGGGCCCTGTATATGATACAGCATAAAGAACATGTGTTTATGTATGAATAGAGGTAAGAGGGAAAAGGTTAAAGACACAGAATGGATAGATACATACACCATCAATATTCGCATTTCCTTCTCTTTTCTCTTGATTTTTTGGATGATGCTGAGTAGCCCCATTATTAGAATAAGGATTGAGGGTTTCTTTTGATTTTGAGTAAATGTCTTTGAGGAAAGCTCAACCAATCAGAGCAACCTATAGCAAAAATAGTAATACTTCAAGAGTTTGAAGATAATGTCTTTGCTGGTTCACCTGTTGATTAAAAAGTTCGAAAATTTTAAGAGTAACAAAGTTTCAAAAGATTGTTCACCTTTCCGGCTAGTATCGCTGAAGCACCGCCTTTGATATCATCACCACTGGGGACAGCCGGTGGCGGTCACCAAATTTTCTTTCGCCGATGATTAAACTATTTGCAACCACCACGGTGCAGGCTGCTTAGATATTCCGGATCGAGGTTCAAGATTTACTTTTTTTACTGCCAAAGGTGACATTGACGACCAATTAATCTCATAGTAAACGTCCACATTAACGGATTTTTGCAACGGATCGGCCAAAGATGACATTGACGACCAATTAATCTACAAATTCAGAGTTCGGGATTTCGCATTTTTATTCGGTTTGCCGGAAAATGAGGTTAAGTGGAGCTTCGATTCTCCGGAGACGGCCACGTCGATTTGGAGAGGGTGAGAGAGCGGCTTTGGCTTCGTAATCCCTTCTATTCTCTGTTCCTCTCGGAAAATACTCACCTACTGTCGTCCTCTCTATATCGCGACTTTTGTACGCTACAAACGACTCGTCGTTTTCCTTTTGGTCTGAACATAATTTGAATTAGAACGGTTTCTGGCTCCATCTTCGTTCTTATTCCGTTTTCCCCCTCACGTCCATTGCAACAGAAATTGGAAAATTTTACCTTTTCCATGAATTTCCCATTGAAAAATCAGCTGCTTTCCAAGCTAAAAACACTTCCATTCTGTCATATTCAATCTAATTTCAATCAAAATTCTCTACGACAGTTTCGAACGAAACCTAACCATTCTAATCCTCGAACAGGGCGCAATGGAGAGAAAGATTTGGAAAGAAATTTGTATCTATACAAAAGCAGAGGCCAACATCTTCTCACTAATCCACGTGTTCTTGATGCAATTGTTCGTAAATCTTCAATAATGTCAACTGATACTGTTCTAGAGATTGGACCCGGCACCGGTAATCTCACTCTTAGGCTTCTTGAGGTCGCTAAAAAGGTTTTTGCTATTGAAATTGATAAACGAATGGTAGAGATTCTTCATAAACGAGTTTTTGAATTGGGTTTTCAAGATAAGCTGGAGGTAAGTGACATTGACTGTTAAGTGTTCGATAAAATTGATGAAATTCCTGAAAGAAAATATTTTGTTTTTTCTATGGCGGATGATGACTTATTGGATAGTGGGTTTTTGCAGATTATATGTGAGGATGCATTGAAGGCACAATTTCCTCAGTTCGATCTTGTTGTGGCAAACATTCCGTATGGAATATCGTCCCCTCTTGTGACTAAATTGGTGTATGGAGCAAAACCTTTTCGAAGTCTTACACTTTTACTTCAGAAAGAGTTTGCCAGGCGATTATTGGCTAATCCTGGTGATTCAGAGTATAACAGATTGGCCGTGAACGTGAAGTTGGTAGCTGAAGTGGAGTTTGTTATGGATGTAAGCAAGAGGGATTTTCTTCCATGTCCAAAAGTTGATTCCTCGGTAGTGATTATCCGTCCTAAAGCAGAAATCCCTGATGTGAACCTTGATGAATGGCGGGCATTCACAAGAACTTGCTTTACTAATAAAAATAAAACCTTGGCAGCAATGTTTAAGCAGAAGAAAAAGATTATTGAGCTATTTAGATTATCTAAGATGAAGGGCTCCGTTAATGAATTTGGGGTCGCTAATAGCAACTACGAATTTGTTGACGATGATGAAGGAGAGGAGAGCGACAAAGAAGGCTGTGCTCCATCTGCTTACTCAGAAATGGAGTTGAGCTCGTACAAGGAGAAGATCATTGAAGTTCTAAAAACTAATGGTTTTGAAGCTAAGCGACCTTCAAAACTGTCTAATGAGGAGTTAGTAAACTTGCTTTCTTTGCTCAATCGAGCTGGAGTTTATTTTCATGGCTGAACAAGATGAAGCAATGCTGAAAATGGAGCATTTACTGTTGCTTGCTGCTCATCACAATCAAGTAATAATACTGCCTCAATACATTCTGTATCTTCATCATTACTACATTAGATTTTGCTTTTCCTCATTTTGTAGGGATGCCAAAGAAACAGAGGATAGGATATCTTCAAGAATTGGTATAATTATAGGGAAAAGAAAAATAATTGATGAAGTATGAGATTAGTTCTTCACAAGCAACCAAGTAGCAATTAGTTTCCAAACAAGTTACTAATGGTTAAAACGCTATAATTTGAAGTGTGAACAGGTTAAACATCATGGCACAGCTTTATATTTTATGATTTATGTGTTTTATTTGCTAAGTTAACTGCAATGATGGATGGCTGAGGTCTATCATAATAATCGGATCCTATGAGATCAGGAAATCTGAAAGACTAAAAACACTGGGTTTGGGAGAATAAAAGAGCAAAGAGGGAGAGTTTTAGAGTTAATTCAAATGGAAACAGAAAGATTCTTATTCCATTAGCTTTAATAGGTGGTATGCACTGTTGATACCATCAAAATTCTAGAAGGCATTAGACTGTCGTTGAAGCCACTTTTGACACTATCAAAACCCAAAACCAACCTTAAGCTCAGCAGGTGATTCATAGGGCATTTTTGGGGCATTGGACAGCCTTAGGTTATTAAGCCTATAGTTTTCATTAATATATTAGATACTGTACAATACTATTAAATTTAGATAAACAGATTTTAATTTGATAAAGAAATGCAGGACAATATCCTTGGCTTAAGCATGTACTGGTTCAATCTAGAATTGAAAGGACTGTCAAGAGAAGGAATGAGAAAAGGATAAAGCAACACCATGCCTTCAGAAAGGTTTGTTTTTTTTTTTTTTTGGAATCATATACACTTTATTGGTTAGTTTTGATGAATCTTTTAGCATATTTTAACTGGTGCATAGAAAAACAACAGGTCACACCATGTTTCTTGAATCATCTTACACATTTATTGGTTAATCTTTGATGATTTGTTTTTTTCTTTTTTGAAGGTTTTGATGATTTGTTAACATGTTTTAAATGGCACATACAAAAATAACAGGTTGCACTGTTTCATGACAATATGACGTTCATGTTGCAATAATTTGATAAACTACATTGCATATTGAATTTTGTTTAAGAAAATCTAAACAGAGAATACTGTGAAGTTGGATCACTGGGAATATGATGTTACTAATAAATTTATGAATGTGGTCTCATATTGCCTGTGAGGATTGAATGGACAAATGAGAACATGCACAGAGGGTTTATGTTATTTCTTTAAATGATTTTGATTGTAGAATCCCTAGTCTGCATCAACTTGTCTACAAGATTTTGAAGATGAAGCAATTTCACTGCTCTCTGAATACCCGCTAGCGAAAATAGCAACACCCTGTAATTTGTGCTGGTACTTAGATTAGGCACACCTGCAAAAACACTAGACATACCTGCAGATGCACCAGACACACCTACAGATGCACCAGACCAACTTGTAACATTTAAACCAGCCCGAACTTTAGCTGCACCCATCACTCATTTTGCTGCTTGCCCTGGCTTGGATCTTTACCTTTCGTGACATTTGAAGGTGGCCTTGAAGCTTGTGAATTTGACTTTTGGGCAGTTGACCTTGGTGGGACAATGCAAATTCCAGTTCCAGCAACTCTTGGTGGCCTAAATGGATTTAGAATTTTTCTGTATCAAATCGAAATGAATAAATTACTCAATCAGGACAATGAAACCTATTTTTGAAATTTCAGGTTAAGTCAGAAACTTGTCTCAATTCATTCTTCCATCTGGGCGGTTTTGGTTTTCAGAGTACAGCCTACTACCACCTCCAGCAATTGAATTCGTGATTGATTCCAAAAGAAAAGGCACATAAATTGTTTTCAGTTCTATTACTATGTATAAATGCACTAAATAAACACATATTGGCCTTTTTTTTTTTGCTCTATAGCATGCAGCAATTGGCTTTCGAGCCCCTAGTTGCCTTTGAATTCATTTTTCCATAGCTTTCACTTCCAATGTTGGATTTTCCCTTGAATTCTCACGGTTTTTCTCAAACAAATATTTTGAGTAACTAGGTTGTTGTGGAAGTCTCTTGGACAGAAATGAACAGGCTTAGAAGTCTTAATCTGAAAATTGGAGGTCTGCTTACTTTTTCAAAATCGCAGTTCAAGTTTTTATGCCTTCGCACAACTGAGGATCTCTCATCCGAGTAAGTTAATCAAAGTCATCATTAAGACTTTCCAATCTACATCTTCCATGATTGAGAGTATGTAGTTAAAACAATATATTAAAATATAATAGCTAATACGTTACTGCATTAAACGTATTTAGATCATTTTGAATATACACACTTTAATTTCTGCATAAATAAATAAAATTAAATTAAAATTAGCAAAATACAAAATGATAATGAAATTGGATAAAATAAAATTAATCAAATAACATTTTTAGATTTTCTCAAAATTATAAAAAAAAATTCCATAAGCAGCCTTTCTTATGATAAGATAAAATCGGTTCAATTTAAATCATGCAATTATATTCATATAAACCATAAAATAAATTTTAAAATCTCAAATATTATTACCATGAGAAGGAAAATAAAACTTATACCCAAATAATTTACTTTGAAACAAAAAAAAAAAATCATGACTAAACATACTAAAAGAGAAAAATGGGAGATTTATATTCTTCTTTCTAAACTATATCAGACCAATCTCATCTCTTTAGGATAAATTTTCATGTGAGTTTCTATAGTCTATTGTAAAGTGATAATATAAAAGAGGAATGCAATCAACCCATCCTCAAATAAAAATGAGATTTTTAATATTTTAATTTCAATTTATTCAAATGAAAAGGGGAAGAAATCTCACGAAATTCAATTAGAAAGATGAAGGATTTGACAATAATAATCACTTTAATTGTAATTTCAAATTACGACAATGATCATTCAGAAAATTAATTTTTTTTTAAATGTTTAAAGAAGGAAAGTAGGAAGAAAGATGAAGTCATAACAATAATTACTAAATTTAAAAATTTAAATTTGTAACGTTTAAAGAACATATAATAATAATTATTAAATTTAAAAATTAAATTTGTAACATTAAGGAAAATAGAAAGGTGAATAGCAAGTAATTGAAAGGAATAATTAAATTACAACTAAAAATATTAAAAGAAAATAATTAAATTTCAAAGAAGGTAAAATTTTTTCAAGCAAGTAAAAATCGAATGCTAAAATTTTAGAGTACTCTCTAAATGATGTGCCATGTCGTGTCAGTAACCGACAAAAGCTCAATGATTCTCAAAAATATATATATATAATTTGAGTAGTAAATTATGAATTAATTCCTTTTTGAGGTAAATCTAAAATATATATACTAAATTTTAAATAACTAAGATAGGATAAGGATTATGAATTCTATATTATTCAGTAGTTAGAGTTAATTTATAAATCTAATAATAAATATATATATATATATATATATATATATATATATATAACACTTGCGATTTGCGTTGCCGTATAATATTTATGTTTTTAATTTCAAGTTTAAGTGTAAGATAGTATATTGAGTAGAAGCAAAAATTCATTATTCTAGAAAAAAAGTGAATGAAATTATTATTAGAAATAAAGTGGAGTTATAAAATGATTTAAATATTTGATATTTTTGTTTTTGAGATTTAACTTGATTAATAGCATGTAATTAAATAAACATATTAAAATGTATATAAGAAGGGCGAAGAGCCTTAATTATGACTAAATCTCAAATCGAATTAGATAGTATCTTATAATAAGATCCAGATATCGGTAATTTACAAAAAAAAATAAATGCATCATAATATAATAATTAATTCATTATTATATAAAATGGATTTAGATAATCTTTTATTAGACACACTTCAATCCTTGCAAAAGTAACTGATGTTTTCTTTCTATGGAAAGAGCAATGAATCCACTAGTTAACAATTTGATTTGTAAAATGTGAACGTGTCACATGTGTGAAATACATCAAATAAAAATTAAAGTGCACTTGATCTAACTTTTAAGTTGTGAGTTTATATCCACAATATATGCTTCACCGGTTGTGGAGTTAAAGTGAATTTGAGCAGAATAAATTGTAAAGAGGGTTTGATTGCTTTAAAAGAAATGGAATTTTGATTGCTTGTATTCAAATAAAAGTTTGTAATTACAGAAAATGTAAATAAATTGTGCTTAGGAAAAATAAAGACTTATTTCGAAAATTAAATTGCTTGACACGTTGAAAAGTTTGATTTGATTTGATTTGTTGAATTCATCGGAGAATTTGTTAGTGCCTTTAGTTGGGGTTCCGTTGCTCCATTTATAAACTTCACAGACAGTTACCAAAAAGATCCATTGACACACAGTTCTATCATCACGTTGAAAAGTTTGATTTGATTTGTTGAATTCATAGGAGAATTTGATTAGAGCCTTTTGTTAGGGTTCCGTTGCTCCATTTATAAGCTTCACAGACAGTTATCAAAAAGATCCATTGACACACAGTTCTATCATTGGCTCTCTTGATCTGCCACCTTCTGTACATGTCAAGGAGTGGTCTCCTTTTTCTCCAATTGCAGCTCATGTCTTTTATTATTCTTTTTTTAATTAATTAATTAATTAATAAAAATTAATTGATTAATCAATTACCCAAAATAATATTAATTTAGTATAAAATAAAATTTAAGTCTAAACTCAAAATATAAAGCCCGAATCTTAAAAAAAAATCACAAAATGGATCTACAATTGGCCCCATATTAAGTTCCCCTGTTCACCCATCTTGAAAATTTTAACTCAAAAGGTGCAAAATTAAGGGTACAATCACAATAAATAAAGAAAAAAGAAACCTACAACTGCATTCATCGTTAACTTTTTATTCTCTTAGCAAAAAATTGTCTTTTTCAATTCAATTTGCCGTTTTTCAATTTTAATTGTAAATTCCTTTGGCCATTCTTGCTTTCACATTTTTACGGCACATGCAACTTCCATCTTTTGACGAAAAAGAGGAACTTATTTTTTGGGTGCATTTGTATTTTATTTTTGGTGAATTTTTGAAAAATCATAGTCATAGAATCAATAAAAAAATCATTCCAGAGACACTAAGTTTTCGATATCAATTTCACTGACAATCATTTTTTTAGATTATGGCACGAGTGAAAATATATTTCTACTCTTACCAAGGGAATACTAGTTCCTCTCACATTAATATAAATTGCATTGGGAATTTTATACCTTTAATTTTCTGTTACTAGGTTCCACTTCATTCATTTGCTAACTCTTTGGGTGGTACCCTTGCTATTGCATTAATTCCTCAAATAATTTCTTTTGCTAAACTTTGCACCATTTCTTTCTGTTAGATTCTCTTAGGGACATTTGCAACTGGTTTGTCGTCCTCTCTATCAGCTATTTCTAGATATATTTTCTGAATTGATGTGATTCCCTTTGCTAATATGTCTTCTACTTGATAGTCTCCTCTTCTGACTATTTAAGATTCAGAAGTTCTAGTTATTTCTTTTCCACAGTATGCTCTCTATCGCACTTGCCCTGTGTCCCACCTGCAGATGGATCCTCTTCTAATTTTATTCATTTGTTATTATTGAGATTGAAGATCCATTACTTGAGATCTACTCCACTCTTTTTTTTTTATTGATCTACCTTCTTCTGCTCAAGTACAGACTTGGATAGAAAGCCGTGAACGTCGGTTGTTATTTGATAGCACTAGTAAACCTAACACCAGCTTTAAGATATGAACCTCAACTGACCCTTTCTTTTTTTATTTGTATGGATATATTTAAAGCCATGAAGTGGCCTTTACACATTTATGAAAGAAACGGCCAGTAGGCCCGTTTACTTTATTATTGATTGTCATCGGTCAGCTGCCTAAAATTGTTCTGTTGCTTGCTACATTTGACCTTTCTTAATGGGACTATTGGATTAGCCCCATTGGATTAATTACTGATGATCCTTCATTTTTCACCCGGTGGGATAGTACTCGTTAAGGTAACGGCTACTGGCATTTCTCTTGTACGACTCTCTTGCACTACTTGATAGCCAATACGCATTTCTTGTAAGACCTTATGAGTACAAACAATTGTGATCTTTTGTCTCAGCATAAGGTTTCAACAAGCTACTGATGTATGTAACTCTTAGATCCTTAGGTGATCCTATTTTCACCTAAAGATCTTGGACTCTAGTAAGAATATCATCTGACTTTGGTGCCATAGGGTTAAGCTTATGAAACTGGATCTCTCCCTTGAAATCATCTACTAGTTCTTCCTCAAAGATCACCTCAGCCTCATCAACTTCTTGCGCCTCTTTCATAGCTAACCTGTCAAACAGTTGCTATAAATAAGCATTGGAGATAGCAGCTGCAGCTCCTTCCATCTTCTCATTAGAAAATATTTTCCTAATCATGGAGCTCTATCATCTTAGGGTCCCACCTCGGCCTCTTACAAGGTGCGATGGCTAATGACGGTATTGAATTGACCTAAGCAACATTTGATAAGCTATCAGGAGATGAACTAGTATCCTTTGAAGCTTCAGTAACTACAAACTCAATCTGATTCAAGGCACCAACTTCCTTAGGAGAAAAATTATCTTCAACTTCCACTGCTTCTAATATAATGGATGAGACTGAAAATCCACATCATATAATTGTGCTTTTAGGGTATTGAAGTTAGCTTGAAAAGGCTTAGGATCTTCCCATATAATTTCCACATCATCATCTTTTCAAAATAGCAAAAACTGATGCAAGTCGGTACACATCAGTTGGCATGAATCTAGTCCATTTCTAGTAACATATTAAAATCAGCAGTGGATCTAATAATAAATAAAGCTGACAAAGATATTTTACTAGCAACAGTAATCTCGAATGGTAGTACCCCTATGGTTTTTGACATATCACTAGTAAAAGACGACACTAAAATGTTGATAGCTATAAGATCATCCTCTATCCTCCCAATAGCTAAAAGTGTTTTAAATGACATTATATTCAGCATCGATCCATTTTCTATAAGAACCCTTGAAATGGGTTTTCCATTAATGTGTGCAGTTATATATAATGGCATGATATATTGAGTCATGCTTTCTACAAGCTTCTCAAGCACGACTTGTTTTGGCTCTCCAGGCTTCAAACATTGAATAGTCACTCTACGGTATATCTTTGGTTCGTCAAAAGCTGGCTCCTTTTAAGGTACACATGTTTCCCTTAGAAACTTTTAGAACTCTAGTGGCAAGACTATTTTTGTAACTGCATAAATAAAAAAAAAGGGTACACATTTAAATGAAAAGTTACATTATGAAATCTCTTTCTCTGTAGAACTTCCTTAGGATTCTATGCTATCATCTGTGGCTTTACGCCTGAACTTGCTTTCCTCATTTTCGCAATTGGAACTAGCTAAAGCTACCTTTTGCCACTTCTCCAAGACTCTTTTCCTCTGCAACCTCTTCTTCTAAGTTCAAGTTAGAGGTTGAGGGATCTTAGGATTTCGCACCATCATCCACTTCTTACTTGGTTCAATAGGTGGAGGAACAACAAATCTTGATTAATTTCTTTAAAACTTTGGCTCAGATCTAACCACTTTTGTTTTCTCAAGACAACAGTCAACAGATGGACCAACTCCCCTTAAAAACTTCAGCTACCAACATTGTTGTGGATTATTATCTGCCTCTAAGAACTTCTAATGAACTTGTAGCTTCTTCAACTGATCAATGATACTCCTCAGATCTACTTCTATAGTATTGATGGAAGCCACGAGTAGAAAAGGATCTTCATCAATCAGCATCTGCTCTTTATGAGGGAACCTCAAGACTCCTTAATTACACGGTCTTGTAGAGCATTCCTGAAACTCTAGTAGCTATTAGTATTGTAGTTCTAGTAATCATGATACTTACAATATTGCTTTCCCTTCATCTCCTCTTTTGTCGGCAGCTTATGACTAGGTGGGAAAGATATAAACTTTTCCTTTAGCAAGAAATCAAATATCTTCTCAGTCTTAGGCACATCAAAGGTAAGTTGAGTCTCTGAACTAGAGTTGTTCCTCTGAGGAGTTGTCTTTATTGGAGCTCTAAGGTTTAGAAACAAAGGAACTTGAATTTCACCAAGTTAGCCATAACTTTTTCCTAATGAAGCTCTTGCTAATAAGTTCTCGTTGAGCTTCTCTTCCTATGTGACTCTTCTTTTAACAACTCTTCAAATTCAGTTACCTTAACTACCAGCTCATAGAAATCTTTGAACTCCATCCCTTAGAATTTCTTCCTCAGCCTCTCTAAGCCATCTTGACAAACTCATGTTTAGGTAAGAACACCTTACACCTATTTCTCAACTTCTTAAACCTTGCAATAAATGAGTCAACCATCTCTCCACTTTTTTGTGTCAGCCTGGATAACTTGGCCATATAAATCTCTGGCTCTGCTCTAAAAAACTAGGTATAGAAGAGACATTTCATCTCATACCATGAATTGACTGAGTTCCTCAAAAGTGTTGAATACTTTAGTAAAAGCTGTACATGTCAAGGAGTTAGGAAACAATCGCAACTTTTAGTTAGCAAAATTCTCTAGATTAATGAGTTTGCTATATTGGATGGTGAATTTGGCAATATGCTCCATGGTCAATTGTCCATCTTCTCTAGAGAACAATGCGAAGTCTAGAATTTTGCACTCCCTAGAATAAGGGTTCTCTCTATCGATGGTTTCTGAATAAGGGTTCATAAATTTTAGGCAACCAACCCATCTGAGGCTAGACCCATATAGTTGCTGCATAACATCCCTCAGAACATCCATGGTGACTTAGAAAATTTGAGGAACAGGATCACCAGTTGTTTGAGGGACTATAATGACACCGGTTTATGTATTCCAGGGAACTGTGTTGAAAATAAACCCTCTTCCTTGGCTTCCTCCTATGCTTATCAATGACAGAGGAGCATGAGAAGCCTCAGCCTTATAAAACACTTGGATGAGTCATAGGAATAGTGGTCCCAAAAATAATATTAGGAGTCACTATAGGCTTGCCCGTGGGCAGTCTGTCTCGAGTGGTGCCTTTGATGGGTGGTGCATTGGCTCCTTTCTCTGATGTGGTGGTTGATAACTTTCTTCAATAAGAGCACGACCACTATTAGTGCCCCCCATGGACTTTGAGGCGGTTGCCCCTTGAGTTCTTTGGCACACTTGGATGAAAATTCATTCTCTTCTTTAGCAGAAGACTCGGTAGTAGGAGATTGATTGATAGGCGAGTCCATAACATCAATCTTCCTTCTAGTGACCTTCTCCATGAAGATATTTATGGTTTACAGCAATTGGGCCATCATATGACTATTATGCCTTTATGCTTTTAGCATTGCCTTCACATCAGAAGAACTAAAGTTAATGACAACATCATAAAAAATAGAAGGTATTTTACTTAAGCGTTTATTAAGATCGTCAAAGGTAAGTGCAATTTTTGGGAGATTTTGAGTAGGAGAGTTTATTTCTCCTTCCTCATGAAGAGACATTCCTCTTTCACAGCTTCTAAGGCTTACTCTCGTAGGTCCTCCATCTGAATCCAAAGACCTGGCAATAATTTTTTTTCAACAACAGAATGAGTTTTTCAAGTCATGGTATTCTCTTAATGCTCGAGTGAAAGATGAAATGCACCAAAGTGGTCCCACCAAGCATGCCACTAAAGATTGTTGGTTTCTTTCTGTGGAAAGAGCAATGAATTCGCTGGCTGACAGCTTGGTTTCTGAAATATGGGGGTGCCAAGTATGTAAAGTACACCAATTGAAAATTAAAATGTGATTGATCTGACTTCTAGGCTATAGGTTTGGATCCATGGTTGACGCTTCACCGGTCGTGCAGTTAAAGTAAATTGAAGCAGAAGAAATTTAAAGAGAGTTTGATTGCTTGAAAAGTAAATGGAATTTTGATTGCTTATATTGAAATAAAAGCTTGTGACTATAGAAAATGTAAATAAACTATGCTTAGAAAAAATAAAGACAATGCTTTAAAAATTAAATTACTTGACTCATTTAAGAATTTGATTTGATTTATTAAATTCGTTGAAGAATTTGGTTAGGGCCTTTGGTTGGGGTTCCCTTATCCCATTTATAAGCTCCATAGACAATTACTGAAAGGATCCATTGTCATTGGCTCCCTTTGTCCCCCATCCTCTATACATGTCAAAAACTGTTTGAGGAGTGCTTTCTTTTTTTTTTTTTTTTCAATTGTAGCTCATGTCTTTTATTATCCTTTTCTTTTTAATTAATTAATTAAATACCCAAAACAATATTAATTTGGCGTTAAATAAAAAATTCAAGCAAGCCCAAATTTTAAAGAAAAATCACAAAATGGATTCAAACACTGAGAGCCATTCCAAGTAGTATAAAACCAGAATTATTATAAAAATTTTTAGAAAAAAAATGGCTTAACTAATGAAAGAAAGATAGAACCAAATGCATGCTCAAAAGAAAGCACTTTGTAATGCAAGGCATAAGATGAAATTAAAATTAGCAAAATACAAAATAATATTGATGAAGGAAAAAATAAAACTAAGCAAATAATAAAAACAAAGCAATAAAAGGCCACAACATTTTTTTTTAACCGACAAAGTAAAACACCAAATTAAAATTTTCAACCAAATCTATAAATATATAATCCTGAAGCAAAAAAAAAAAAAAAAAAAAAAAAGTTTAAAAAAACTAACGTGAAACTCCCATATTTAAGAATTGCTTTTTATCTTTTTTATAAATTTTTTAAATTTTTAATAATTTTTCTACATTTTTATTTTTATATCTATATCTAAAATTTAAATTTTAAATAATTAAAACTTTAAAATTTTTGAATTATTGATTTTAAAACTTTAAAATTTTGAAGTTTTGAACTTTAGAATTTTTAAATTTAAAACCTTAAAAATTTTTGAATTTTTTTTCTTATCAATATACCTATATATATACGTCTTTGAATGATTATTTTTTACAATGGATTTTTCTTATCTTTTATCATTTCTTTTAATTATTTTATTTCAATTTTATAGGTTTTGTCTTTTCTTTTCATGCATATGTTAATTTGATCATTATATATATAATTTTTAAAAGCTAAAACCATTAATTCTACGTCAACTTGACTTTCATATTTTAAATTAAAATCAGAAAAATTATAAAGTGAATTTAAAGATTCCAAATATTATTACCATGGAAAATTCAATTTATTATGGGAAAGAAAATAAAAATTATACCCCGATAATTTATTTGAAAACTAAAAAAATCAAAAGACGAAAAAAAAAGAAAAGAAGACTACCATTTTATCTTCTTGTTTCTAAACTATAAGTGATGGAAATTTTACCATCTCTTTGAAAGAAATTCTCTTGTAAGTTTTATGGTCTATGGTAAAATGACAATTTAAAAAAGGAATTGCAATCAACTCATCCCCTAACTGAAAGGGGTTTTAATTTCAATTTATTCAAATAAAAATTCAATTAGGAAGATGAAAGATTTGAAAACAATCGAAATATACATTTTTTTTAATATTTTAATATTAATTTCAAATTACAATGATAATCATTGAATTTTAAACGTTTAAGGAAATTATGAAGGTTAAAAATTATAACAACGATCATTAAATTTGAAAATTAAAATTTTCAAAAAAGTCCAATTAATATTTTACATAAAAAAATATTTAAAACTTTAAAATTTGTAGTTTTTAGTGTGGGGAGGTATGTAATGGAAGCAGATCCATTATGTGGCCAGTGAAATCACTCTACCCAATTGACATTACAAATTTATCTAGAACATTATGGGTATTTATGTAATTGTCTCTATTGAATTGATAAAAGATGCTCCCACCGAAACATATTGATCGGATATATTTTGTTGAGTATTCATATTATGCCTCACTGAAAAGAATTTCAGAATCCAAATGTTACCAAAATTTCTAAATTTAGAAATTTATATACATTTTTTTTACAAATATAATATATGGATTAATTTATATTTTTAGCCTTTACGAATCATTTAAGAATGGCCCAAATGGGTTTGACCACCGTAAGATTGTCAGTTAGTCAAGATTTTAAATAGCATAATAACTAATGTAGGTTGGGAATTTCATCTTTTGCTAAATTTTGATGGGTATGAAAAAGGGATTGATGTACCAAAAAGAAGATTCTGCAGCTCTAACTTTTATCTTAAAGATAACATATGGTTTGTTGATAAGGATGTGTGCATTTATTTATTCATGAAATTCATTTATATATATATATATAGAATTGCAATTATTTATGTCATTGATTCGAATGACAATTCCTTTCTGTCAGTCTGATTTTCCTCAGCTCTTCTGATTGGAAACCTAATGTCTTGCTTTTGAAATTGACCAGTTAGGGGGCAAAGAAGCAGAAGGCTATAAGGAAAGAAAATACACAGAATGAATCTTACTGTCCTTTTTACTCTACTAAAATTGCTTCTAATTACATCAGCCTCTGTCCATTTTTTGCACTTTCAAAGAACAAATGAACGTAGATTAAGGAGAGAAAAATTAAATGCGTTAAAAATATCCCTACGCATTTTATCTTTCACGAACGCAAACGGTTCGATCCATCCTATGGTAATAATTACTAGGTCTCTACCAACTCAAACATAACTAAAAGGAGAGGTTTTATATGGATTATTTTCACTTAAAGGGTCTGAATTATAAAAGTAATTACTTAATAGGTACCAACTTCAATTTGTATCTATAAGATACCTAAATTCACCAATTCGTAACAGTAAAATACCTGTCACCGAAATTGTAAAATTTCGATAGCCGAATTGCCACGTATTTCACGCGTGGCATTTTTTTTTCATGTCAGCATTTTTCTCTCTTTTCCATGTCAACATTTTCCTCTCCCCTCCATCAATGCCCTAAACTGTGTCAAAAATATTCGTCAGAGGGACGATCGGAGCAAAGGAGTTGCCGGAATCGAACACTGAAAGCAGAGATGGCGTCGAACAGTGGAGCAGCGACTTAGATCGCGTCTGAGAGCTCTCATCGACACTGGATCGCGAGGAACAGTAGCTAAGATTGCACGCCTGACGCCTAGAGATGGTGGCTGAAGTTTGAGTCGCGGGTTGCTGTCCAGATCATGCGCAGAGGAGAAGGGAGGAGTTGTTGTTGTTGCGACGCGGTGGAGGTGTTGGGTGGCTGCTACATTGGCCTAGTTCACGCGATAGTGAGGAGGAGGGAGATAGCGACAGAGAAAGGAAAGAGAGAGGAGCTGTGGCGGTGGCTAGAGACGTGGCGTGCGGTGCTACGTATTGTGGTAAGGCGTGTGCAGAGAGAGAGAGAGAGTCAGTGAGAGTGATAGAGAAGGGAGAGGCAAGGAGAGAAGAGTGATAGAGAGAGAAGGAGAAGGCTGTGATGGTGGTGCGATTAAGCTTGTGGTGGCCGCAGTGGCTGACATGAAGGAGAAAGAGGAAAATACTGACATGGAAAAATAAAAGGGATAAAAAATGCCACGGGCGACAATTCAGCCATCAAAATTTCACAATTTCGGCGACAGACATACATTTTACTGTTACGAATTAGTGATTTTAGACATTTTACAGATACAAATTGAAGTTGGTACCCCATTAAGTGATTACCCTTATAGTTCAGACCCTTTTAATGAAAATAACCCGGTCTTTATACATAAATGAAAAAAGGTAGCTCATCTTCCCCTTCCTCCACCACACAGGACCAAAGCAAACTGACCCTCTTTGCTGATAAAAACCAACACAAGGGTTGCTGTCATATCAAACAAGAAATTTTAATGTACTCTGAGACCTAGATATGAGAATTAGCATAAAATCATAATAATACCCACTTGCATTACAAGAACTTAAATGTTTATGGGCCCATTCTATAAGAGAAATAAGAAAGACAGTGACACAAGAACTAACTCTTAATAATAGGGAGTCCTTGTTGTTTCTATATATTCTACACATGTTGAGCTGCCTGCATGCATATGCTGTGGCATCCCACCCTCATGCATTTGTCTACCCATGTCTATCCTCAAACTTTTATATTTTCTTTTTTATTTCCCGGTACGTAAATTCACCGCTGTAATTTTTATATTTACGTTAATTATCATAATATATTATAAATTATAAGCACATAAAATTTTCCCTCAATGAGAATTTAGTTTTTCTATCATCAATATCAGATTTCACTTCAAAAACTATAAAGAATCATTTTTTTTTTAAATAAAACCTATAAATAATTCTGCTATTAGCAATTAATTTAATACCAGAGGAGCCCTAACATTGAAGTTAATTAATGGAGATAGATTCTCTGGTTGTGATTGTGATGGGTAGCTTCTTCCTCATCTTGACTGTTGGAAAGTAAACAATTTCATCCTTTTCAGCTGTCCATCTGCAAAAGTGATACAAAAACTGAGTTTTCTCCAGGTCAATTAATTATAAGAAAAAAGAAATTACCATGAAAAAAATTTTATCGCTAATTCCTTATTTTTTTGTCGCTAATTTAGTATTAGAGACGGTCTTGTTTATCTAATAATGGAAAAATGTATAAATTACCTGCAAGTGGTGAGAAGATGGTGAAGGAATATTGAAAGTTCTAGCCTTGATAGTTCTAATCCAGGGCATAGTCTTTGTCCACCACCAAATGGTGTAAAGCAGTTGTTATTAACAGCAGCTCCTGTTTTCTGCAATTTATAAAACATTCCTTTTATTTTTGTTTCAATTTTTGAATTTAACCTTTTTCTTTCCTACGGTTAAATGCTTAAAATTATTAATAATTTTTTAACCCAAAAATTGATAATTCATTGCACAAATTCTAAACTATAACACTAAATCTTATATATAAAGGTAACCACAGTTCCGGAACTGCCGATTTCAGTTTCAAAAAATATAAAGCTAAAATCAAATAAAAAATTGACAATTCCAGCTGATTTTTCAGCGAATTGCTTAATTATAAAATAAAAAAAATTAAAAAATATTTTTTTGTTGAAAATTTCAAATTTAAATAATTATGAAATAATTTAAGAAAAAAAATTAAGAAAGGGCTTGAACTTTCTTTTTTTAAAAAAACAGAAAAGGCTTGGACAATAGTTAGATTGGACTTCAAAGAAATTATTTGACAATAATTTGTACAAGCTTAGAAAGATTGGAGAATAGAGAGAAGCAGAGATAAATAATTTTGTGTGAGAATAAATGAACATAATAGGTATTTATAGTAAATTTCAAAAATTATAAATACCCTTAATAGCTGTTAGGATGATGAATTTGAAAATTTGAAAAAAACTTTTAATGTTGATTTTGACCGATTGAAAAAAATCACCTGGTTTCGGCTAATTCTTGGAACCCACCATTCACGGTCCCTTAAAATTTTTTTACAAAAGTAGAGAGCAGCAGAACTAATTGTGAGCTAATATAAAAATAAAAATTAGCAAAGATAATTTACCTCCCATCTCCATGGATCAAACTGATAAGGGTTCTCATAATTTTCTTTGCTCATATGAACAGAAATAAATGATGCCAACACACACCATCCTTCTGGAATAAAATTGCCTGCAAAATCACTACAATTATGATTTGATTCTAAGAGTGCATATTAACAATTTAAGGATTTTTTTTTAAAAAAAAAAATCCTAAAAAAAGGTGTGGTGTAGGGAAACTTACCTTTAATTTCTGCATCTTTGTTAGCTTTCCTCCAAACACCATTAATGATATTTGCCATTCTAAGAGTTTCACTGATCACCTAATTTCACAAGTCACAAATAATTATAATCGATCATGCCGTCACAATATAATATTCATATTCGAATTTCTTTTTTTAATATTTTAAAAAAAATCAGGAAATTTAATTATTATAATATATATTACTGACTGTAAAATGTAACCCTAATTTCTATATTCACTTCCCACAATTTAAGACTTACATTTTGGGTGAATTGCAAGGAAGTATAGTCAGTCCAATTGTAATCATCACAAGATTCAGCCTTCTGCCTCTTCAATTCCATGTTCTCCTCCTACAAATTTTTTATCAAAAAAGTATATTATTATAAAAAAAAAAATCCTAATTTATTAAGAAAAACTTTCTGATAATAAAATTTTCATTAGTGGTACTGAAATTGTTTTTAAATTTTAATTGCGAGTTTAGATCCAACTGTCCGAATCACAAGTTGATAATATATAAAATGGCCAAAAAATAATTAATGTCAAGTAAAATCAATTCTGTCAAAATCAATTTGTTGCATGAATAGAGTAACGTCCCTCTTTGTTCATACGTACATGCACATCATACACAGAGCTACCAACAATTATTAATTTTCACCTACTGAATTTCCATGACTATTACTACATTATGCAAATTCCTGACATAACTCCATAGCCAGTCCTGACTACTTATGCTTCTTTTCCTGCTTCACGTCCTTCTTGCTATATGCTGTTTAATAATAATAATAATAATAATAATAATGTGAGTGAGGTGTGGTTTGTAATTTGTATTGCCAAACAACTTGGTCTATGTCAAAATTTCAATCTTACCCTACATTGAAATTTGAATTTTCATGTGTTTGCCATCACCTATGGACCCTAAAAAACGAACCTACATATGCTGAAAAGTGGAAAGTAATTCTATTTAAATGAGATCGTTCACAATCTACAACTATAAAATATAGATCTAAAATCAAGAATTAGTGGCAGAACATATCAAGAATGGCTGACTCATCTGTTAAAAAAGAAATATTTTATCCATATATAATTAATACATTAAGGGATCAATGAAAATATATTGCATTCCGAAAAGCTTATATAAATGAAGGAAAAAAAAAAAAAAGAAGAAAAAGTAATTTGGGTGAAAACTAATAAAAATAATGGCGACATAGGTACGGGTAAACGTCACATAGCTTTAAGTTATTGCTAGAAAAGAAGGGCATTCTCGAAGAGACTACTCCTGATAGCGATTTCACACGATCACACCAAAGCTATGTTGGTCTCAACTCGCACAGACACCGAATAAATACGTGGTCCTCACCCGACAACCGTCCATTCTCAAATCGTACGGTTGGGAACATCGCACACAGAATGCATGGGTCCCATAACCCTTACACGTACTCACGTGTGTCTAATGAAAACGATTTGCCAGAAAAAGTCAAATACTTCAAAAATGTGTCGTGAAGCGGACATCAACAAGCGGGGCCCACTAATGATCCTCACCGTTGGATCAAAAAGCGGAAAATGCACCATCCTATGGTTGATGATGTCAGAAGATTTAGTTAAAAGACTTACCGTGATTTGGTTTAGAGCGACAGGGCAGTCACTGAGGAATTTCACAGCCAGGGTCATAGCCGTAGGCATAGTTTCTTCTCCTGGGATCATCATCTCTATAATATTACTGCAGATGTAATCCAACAGGGGAGGTTGCTTCTCGTTTGCTTCACCATTGTCACGTAAAAGCAAGTCTATAACGTCGTTCACTATGATACCCTTGCCTTCATATTTCTCCATAGCTATTATCCTTTCCTCTATAATCTTCTTCACCATCTTCAACAACCTTTCTTTGGCCTGAACGATCAACCAGTAAAACTATATAATAAGAAACCTAACCACAAGTTTGATTTAGCTTAGCAATTAAAAACCTATTTGAACAAGAAAATATAATCAAGTACATAAATAAACCTCTCCTAATATATTATAATTTTGAGATTTTAAATTGCAGATATGAGGGGTCGTTGCTCCAATCATTATATATGTTCAAGAAACAGCTAGGTGTTTCTTCTTATATTGTTTTTACCTTCAAAGATTTATATAGCCTCGTGCCTGGAAGTTTGATTGGTAAGCAGATTAACCCTTTCATAAACTCTTCAAATTCTCTCTTCAGGAAGTCTAACTCATTGCCTGGACCAATTCCCATTACTACTTTAACCAGAACTTGAAATGTAACCTGATGAGAAAGAATTCCACAAAGCAAAGTAAAAAAATAAACATATTAACTTCTTTAGAATTATATTACTAAATTAACTCAACAGAACTCGGCTCGACTGGTCTCCACTCAGCTCATTTATAAACCTACATTCACTACACTAATAAAATCATCTATTTTAGTTCACTCCAAAGGGAACCCTAAAAATAATGAAGAGAGAGAGAAGAGACCTTTTTGATTTCTTCTTGAAGAAGTACATGATGCTTGTTTTGCCAAGAAGCTAAGGCTTGTTTGACAGAAACTTCAATGTCTTTAGTGATTTTGGATTTAAGCTGTGGTGATCTCAAGAAACCAGCAGAAAGTGCATGGAGTCTTTTATGTTGAGTTCCAGTCATTTGAAGAATAGAAAAGTCTCCAAATAATTCCCTTACTGATTTAGGATAAGCAGGAACAAACACATTGCCATGGTTTTGTAATACCATTTTGTTCACTTCTGGGTCTGTTGATACTATGATTGGTGTTCCAAGAATATGAGTTTTAAACACCTTCCCATATCTGTTCACAGGAAAAAAAAAAAAGAAGACCATTAAAGATTATTTTACATTAATGTTGAGACATTGTTTAAAAATACAATTAATACTTTAGAATGGGAAGACAGTAATTCTTTTTTCTTGAAACAAAGGTCTGGAATTCGATTATTGGGTTAGGGGCGTCTTTTAAATAGTTGTCCCTTCAAACACCGAAGAGGTTGCACCTAGGAGATGCCTGGTGCAAATCCGGATTAGTCAGAACATTGAAAAAAAGAGCAACAAAGAGTTACAAGTTTTTAACTGATTGTCATGTATTGAATATATACAAGCATTTTCCACCTCTTAAAAGTCCTAATCTCTACTACAACTAGACAGTAATGGAAAAGTAATTAGTGTTAATTCTTAAACTATTTTGCAAATTAGATAATTAAACCATGTTATAACTATTTCAAAATTACAAATAATTAATAATATAAAAAATGCAGATAGAAAAAATATCTAATCTTTTGTAATATTATTATGATAGTTTTCTTTTTTGTTTTTTAGATTTTAAATTTTTAACTTTTCGTTGGTTGGAAGGATAAAGTAGGATGATCAAATAGAGAGGGAAATTGTCATATCAGTAGAAAGCTAATGAAAACAACGGAGACATAGGCTGTGGTTACTGACTGCACAAGCAATACCAGTTACAGCACCTAGCAAAGGCAGCCTTTTTTACTGCAAGTTTTCACTATTTATATTGTCACATCCTTTTTCAGTAGCAGTAAGTTTTTCTTCTTTTTTTTTTTTTTTTTTTTTTTTGTTTTAAAAAAAAAATTATTTTCTCTAAATATGGTGTATTATTAGAATATGAATCTTTAATAAGGTTGGTTGGCTGGTTGTTAACTACTGCCTTAGTACATTAAGTCCTCATGTCACTTTCTAATTAATTAAATTAACTTTTAGAACTTTTTTTAGAGATTATTAATTTATTAGATCTGGTGGAGATAATGTAAGTCTACAATTAATATTAATTATACCTAAATTAAGTATTTTAATTTGTTTAAAAATTTTCTATTTTATTTAATTAATAATTGCTTCTAAAGAATTTTTTTTTAGAAAAAGGGATTATTCCTTCCATTGCATGATTTTATATGCAATATATATATATATGGATAGTTGACCAATAGTTGACCATCAATTTTTTATTTGATTGACTCCCCAAGAAAATAATGATGAAAAAGGTACATCTTAAGCAATTTATATTAACCTTAATGCATATTTATTATTACTATTATTTTAATAATAATAATAATAATAATAATTACTGTGCATGCATGGTTATGGATGTAATAATTAGAAGAACGTTTTTTAATTTTTTGATGTTATTTTTATAGAAAATTTGTAAAATTTTCAAGGATTTATCTTAATAAAGAAAAACATTATACGTGATGATCATCATCAGCATCGGTGCTATCCCACCATCACTGTTCTTTTGGATAAATATAAAAATCATTATCATACGTAGAAAAAAGAAACAAATAAATTAGTTATGATCAAAATAATTTATGATATATACTATTTTGTTAATGTCAATGACATACATGCAGTCTATTTTAATGTGGCATTCTCTTAAAAATATGCAATTTGTTGATTATGAGGTGAAAATGAAAGAAAAAGCTTTTCTTTTTTCTTTTTTTTTATGGTAATGAGGCTTAAATTGGAATTAAAACTCAAGTTTTGATTGATGATCAGTCAGTAAGGAAAAGAAACATGCATGATGGATGATGCATTTAAGAGAATGAAGGTGATTTTAATTAGTGATGATTAAAAAGAAAAGATTGATTGATTGATTGATTAACCCTTATGGAATCTGATCATACAAAGACAAAAACAGAGAGATCAAGTAAATCTTGAAAGAAAAAAAAAATCAAAGAAGAAGATTTAACTTACAAAGATTTGCGCTTCTCCATGAAATTAACAGGTCGAGAAGTGTAACCACAAGAAATGAACTCTAAACTTTCACCGAGAAAAGGCCAACCCAAGTTTCCTTTGGGGACTTCGCTTTTCTTGAATATTTTCTTCTTCTTGTTCTCTTTCTTGAACAAAAACCAGCAACATCCCATAAAAATGAACAAACCAATCAAAACCCAATAACAATATTCCATATTCTTCATCTTGGTAAAGAATCTGAAGAAACCCTAGCTAGCTGGCTATATATAAAAGCTTCAACCTCCAAGTGATTTCAGTAATAACGAACATATTTCCATATGTAAGAGAAAAAATTAGGAAAGAGAGAGAGAGAGAGAGGTTTAATTTGGCAGAAGGAAAAAGAAGAGGGTGTGTGGGTGTGTTTGTCCTTGTAAAGAAAAAGAAATGAATGAGGAGGGGACAGAGATCTTGAGTGGGAGATATGGGAGATCTAGAGCTTGCAACTATCATTTAATGTGGTGGGCATATAAGGTGCACCCAATGCTCCAAGCTGATTCATTTTGTCTCCACTCCATTTAGAAGATAGGTTTAATCCTCTCTCAATCATTAACAAATATATATTACCTGGCAATTACAAATCAATTTGGAAATATCTATATATAGAGATATACAAATTTTTCCAGTATTATTACAGCGATAGACCAACTGGGTGTTGCTGAAAAGATAAAAATATTTTATTTTAATTAATTTTATTATATTATATTATATATATATCAAATAAGGTATATATTTAAAATGGTAATGCTTACATATTATATGGTAATATAATATAATATAATATGATAATACTATTTAATGGATATACATTAAATTAAATACCCTAAGAGCATAATTCCTTTAAGTGGTTGAAACAATAAATGTAATATAACTTTAATTGGTTATATGTATTATATAAAGTACATATTTAAGAATATAATATATTTAATTTAATTTGTTATAATTATTTTATACAAATAATTTATTTTATAAAAATTAAATATAATTTACTATTATTTATTTAAGGAATATGTATTATAAGATCTATTGTTTATATAAAATAGAAAATAAAATTCTCTAGAAATATTTATATAATATAGAATTATATATGACATAACACTTTATGTTAGCAAACTATACGATACATTGAAAACTTTTTTTTTTTCAAAAAATAAAGCAATTAAAAAATTAATTATATGCTCATATAAATTTTAGTAAAAAATAAAAAAAGAAAAAATTGATGCTCTAAAATAATGATTAATATATTAATTATTGTAATAGCTAATACTAATTTTTTATATTTTAAAAATGTAGTCAGTTTATGGTATTATATTATATGCCAAAAAATTACTTATTTAAATGTAAGTTGTTATAAGAAAATTTAAATTGATTGGTAATTTTATTTTTATGAAAATTAATTGTCACATTGTAATAATATTCTATTATTATAAATATATTATTTTCTTAATTAGTTATTTTTTACGTACTTAACCAACCCCTAAAGTAATATCAAATCATAGAAGCATGAAAATGACTAAAATGCCATTGTGAAGAAAAAGCCTAAAAAAAATAAGGGATTTCACAATATCAACTTAAACTAATTCGAAAAATACAATACAAACACTTAATAATTCATGGTAATTGTCAACTTCACTCCAGATTTTATATATTCATTTCAACGGGTTAAATTTCTAAAATTTTTTATTTTGAAATTTAAAATTTAATTTCTAATATTTGGTTTAAACTTCAATGTCAAATAAAGATTTTATATATTCATTTCAACCTGTTAAATTTCTAAAATTTTAGATTTTGAAATTTAAAATTTAATTTCTAATACTTGATTTAAACTTCAATTTCAAATAATGAAGAAAAATCATAATAGTAATTGATCAGTGTTTAGACCATAATATTTTGCTTTTATACGAGGATTTTAGTTATTTTATTAATTGATTTTTATTATAATAAAACTTGGAGAATCTGCTTCAATTACATTTAACTGAAATATTATGATAAGAACAATTTTGAAATTAAAATTTTAATTTATTATTGTTCGAGCATTGTATTACATTATTTTTATATTTTTTTTGTGTAATTTAATGTTGCACAAATGAATTTAAAAATGAATATAATATAATATTACCAACCCGATAAAATATTGGGTAAGGTGCGAGAAATAAAGATGTGATTAGGGTATTGCACAGACCTGAACCCTAGTGATTGCCATCCCTAGTTGTACTCCAACCAATGATGAATCAAATTTGCCAAAAGCAATGTTATGTCACACAATTCAAGGAGACGAGCAGTGCGCACGTGACAACATCGTGCGTGCTTCTTCCTTTCATTTTTTATTATTAATTCTAATAAATAATAATAAACACAAAAGCATTGTATTGTTTGTTTTAATCATTCTTAGGGCTGAATACGTAATTTCACTAATACACTTTTTTAGTTTAATTTTGTAGCATGAATAAACTTTAATGACGATTTTTCTCAAAATGTATAGTTTTGATAAGACAAAACCTCCATAATAAAATTCTAATTCCTAAGTAAAGTTAGCAAAACATCACAATTAGCTTCTATTGATAATATAAAAATACTTAATTTATTATTGATGAAAAAACTAAAGGCTTTTAAATGAAAAAAAATTGTATAATAGCTTAGATGAAAAATTATGGTACGAAAGGTTATCAAGCAACATTCTCTTTCTGTGAGATTTAATTTCTTGATATGGGTTTTCTATTCTCTGCAAAACAGAAAGGGTGGAGATTGACTAAAACCTTCAAAAATTTAGTAGGACAAATGTTAGATCTAGGTGTTGATCTATTTCCTTGTCAAGTTGGTTTCTCTTATCCTTGAAAAGAGATAACATAGTAGAGGATCTCAAGATGAGTCTTAAAAGAGTGGATGTAGACAAATTAGTGTTGAACTACTAAAATTTCTGGGTTTATCTTCTTTTATTTTCTGAAGTGTTGTTTGATTATACTCTATTTGCGCAACTGTTAATCTTTTTGAAAATGTAAGTTTGTTAATGAGTTTCTGTTTTTAAACGTGAATAAACTTTATTTTTGTGGATTACTAGAACTCTAGATTTATGTACTATAATTTTACCAAGGTCTAATCTGTCAGTAGAAATCACAATCTGAATTATAATCAGTTTTTTAATCATTCATAAACTCTGTGAAGTAGTTCCAATGTAATAATAGTTATACACATAGTCTTTCTGCTACAATGGAATTATGATATTGTGTTTTAAAAATAAATTTGTAGAAAATTGAATCCCCTATTTGATTGTGTCATATAAAGCAGAACCCACAATTAAGATATTTAAAAAAAATAATTATAAGCACAAATTATAATAATTTTTTATGTTATTTTTATAGAAAATTTTTAAAATTGTCAAGGATTTATCTTAATAAAGAAAAAGATTACATTATGTCACATCCCGAATTTTAATGGTGCGACAGTCCTAGGGTCTAGATAGGTTTAAATTCAACGAGCTTCTCGTAGAATCCACAATACATACATTACTTATCTTGGATATTTGCTTAAGTGGGCGACAATCAATTATTTATTAAATTTTCAGGATCACTGAGAATATTCTTCCTCACATTCTGTATAGACACATTATTCTCTCAATACTATTATAATAAAGTTTACATATCCAACATTAATATCATCCACAAAGATACTATGGAGCAACTAGAGTTTTAATAATTTAACAGCAATATTTACATTGATTATAAACTTCTTGTTGGAATAAGGAATTAAGAAGCTGACTGACCAAGATTACCTCTACTTGAAACCACAGACGCTTGAATGAGTCATCAACTCAATGAGATTATATTGTCATATACGTAGTGTGTACAATGAATAAATATCTCAAGGTTCAACATTTATAGCAATCTCATATGGTAGTACTATTATTAGCTCATAAAAAATAAATTCGTATGAAAGGATTCATAGTAATCGGATCAATATTACAAATGAGATATCAAAAGAGTTTCATAGTAATCAGATCAATATCACAAATGAAATATCAATCGGGATTCACAATATTCAGATCAATGTCACAAATGAGATATCACTAATATGACAGATAATCACATATATAACACTAAATAAAATATATCACTATATATATTCTAGTGCTATCACACATATTACATATTAGGACAATAACTTCTCCCTTTATCATAAATT
>CANUEP010029430.1:0-63161 GCA_947857235.1 Jatropha podagrica | reverse complement strand
CTAAGTCCAAAATAAATAGTGAAGAAGCTTGAAAACCAGTTTAAAAGAAAAACATGAAAACAAACACTCACTTGCACAGATGCAACAAATCAAAATTTTAATTTTTGAATTTTAATAAAAGTAATAAATAGATTATTTAGTAGTAAAAGCAGTATTACGTGAATGATTAATACTTTAATATGGGTCTACGGATGGAGCTGGAAATCTGGTTCCCAGTATTAAATAGAACCACATGTAATTTGCCGCAATGCAAAATGTGCAGACTTTGCCATTTCAATGGCTGTTGCTGTACCCATGCGCATATATTGGCGTTCGGATCGTACTACTACACTTTTATCACTGGTATCATGCACCATACAATTGCATGCAATTATAATGCTCGGATATAAGGTTTTAGATATTAGCTTTCTCAATATGCTTTTCATTATCACTATTGTAGGCTCCGTTCTATCTAGGATTAGATTATAATTATTCAAAATTTCGCTTAATTTGGCCCGATTTAACAAATTATTTTGATTTTTAACTGATTTTGGACGTACTAAATGGATTTATAGGTTCGATTAAATATCACGTGGCGTAACTTTATTGGTTAAAATTTCACAATTAAATTGTAAATGAATAATATTTGAGATTAAAAATTCCGGATATTTCAATAAGACACAATTATAAAAAGATAAGTTGTTTTAATAATATCTTTATCAAAATAATATCTATAAAAAAATTATCTCTAATACTAATATATTAATATAAATTTATTTCTTGTTACAAAACAATTAATAAGTAATATACACGCTTACGGATATGATTTTTAAAAATTAAGATATTCACACGCTTAAAATATGACATCCACAGGCTTAGGAGACATTACATATACATTGATATTTCAAATAAATAAATAAATAATCATTTGTAATAAATTATAAATTAAAAATTAAAAAAACCATTAATTTCTTATTTCAATAACATAAAAAAATAAGAAAACACATAATTTTTTATTGATAAATAAAAAAATACCTTAATTAATTGGCTTGTGAGTTAAGTTGCGAGGATATGAGACAAAAAATACGAGAATGTACAAGATATATTAATTTTTAAATAAGTAGGATATAAACATACTTAAGACACACTATACTAAATAAGTTTTACATTAATATTTCAAATAAATAAATAATCATTTATAATAAATCATAAATGTAAAAATAAAAATACCTAATTTCTTATTTCAAGATAATTAGTTAAATTCTAAAAATTATTATCATTATTGAAAATTACATTAACATTGTGCGTGTATTTTTTTATATAGGTCATATCTTATATGACTTTTGTTATTATCAGTGAAAGACTTTGCAAGATATTTGAAAAAACATATATCGGTTATGAATGACAATTTTACTTGACCAGATAAGTACTTAATAAGATCCGATATGATTTTGGTGAATTTTGATAGTGAATAAACGAGTTTGAAACGGATTTGGATAGTATTTTTATTATCTGTATTGGGTTTAGGTGAGTTCAAGAACTCGGTACTTACTACTCGTTCTCTGTTTAATTAATATTCTAAAAATATTTAAAATAATTATTTTTATAAAGAAAATTTTATGTATATATCCATTTTTAATTATATTAATGCTATAATTATATTTAATATTTATATGATATTTTTTATTAAAATCAAAATAATAATTTTATAATTTTTACTTATTTTTTATTTTTTATAAATAAAAAATATATATTTTTAACGTAAACGAATTTGAGTGTTTAAACAGTAATTATAATCGAATTCAAAGACGAGTTTAGTTATTAAAAGTGAATTTCTATATGAGTTTAGATATGTAAATTTTTAATTGGATATTTAAATAGATTCAAATATCTATAATATATTTTATTATTTTAAAATAATAATATAAATGTTATTTCATGTGCTACATGACACTAGTATCATTAATAAGTATGAATAGGCTTTCAAAAGAAAAGTAAAAAAGAAAAAAAAAAAAATCAAAAGGTAAATGACGAAGTATCAAGTGGTTTACAGGATCTCTGCTCGCTCCCGTAAGGAGTTTCTGGAAAATTGAAATTTTAAACTGCAAATACTGAGCAGCAGTGTAGCAAATCCAAATTAGAAATGAAGAAATCCTCAAGTTTGATTTCTTAGAATGCTACAGAGATCAGGAGAATGGAGTTCACCGAGGCTTATAAGCAGACTGGTCCCTGTTGTTTCTCGCCCAACGCCAGATATATCGCCGTCGCCGTGGATTATCGCTTGGTCATTCGTGATACGTTGTCGTTTAAGGTACTTTTGAATCTTGTTGAAGTTCGTTTCAAATGTTCTCGGTATCCTTTGTGTAATGCTTTGATCTATTCCCGAGAAAATTTGAATCCAGTATGATTTGAATATTTTGACAATGCTGGCCAAATTTTGAAGAGAGGATTTATTAATTGAGCTGTTAATCGTCAAATTGGGTTTAAAGTCTGAATATTTAGGTTGTTTGAAATTCTTGAATTCTTATTCATTTAAATTATAGCAATAGCTGTCAATTTTTTTAAATTTATTATTCTCTTGTGCAGGTTGTGCAATTGTTTTCATGCTTGGATAGGATAAGCTATATAGAATGGGCACTTGATTCTGAATACATATTATGTGGTCTTTACAAAAGACCAATGATACAGGCATGGTCATTGAGCCAACCTGAATGGACATGCAAAATTGATGAAGGTGCTGCTGGCATTGCTTATGCTAGATGGAGTCCTGACAGCCGGCACATACTAACTACATCAGAATTTCAATTGCGACTAACGGTTTGGTCACTTGTCAACACTGCATGTGTTCATGTACAATGGCCAAAACAAGCTTCTAAGGGGATTTCATTCACAAAAGATGGGAAATTTACTGCAATTTGTACAAGGCGTGATTGCAAGGATTACATCAATTTGCTGTCATGTTATACATGGGAGATTATGGGTACTTTTTCTGTGGATACATTGGATTTGGCTGATATTGAATGGTCACCTGATGATAGTGCTATAGTGATATGGGATTCTCCTCTTGAATATAAGGTGGTGAACTTCATGCTTTTTGTTGTCTTTGTATTGCAAACTGGCCACACTCTATTTCATAAGAGCACTGAACTTCACAAATATGAGAAAAATCAGTTCGGGGATCAGAAAAATATCCCTAACCTGCACTTCCTATTTTTGTGGTGGAAATGTGACATTTATGATAATTGATAGCATAGCACTAAATTGCTATTTAGAAATGAATCCTGCATAACATCTGGTATGGAACGCTGCATATAAATATATCTAAGGTTTAGCGTTAATCCAGAAGAATGTTAATTTTGCATTCGTTGTTGTTTTGTTTTATGCTGTATTCTTATTGGAAAAGTTAAGAGCTCATCCTGGGTAATTTGATACAGGTTCTAATTTATTCCCCAGATGGAAGGTGTTTGTTCAAGTATCAGGCATATGAAAGTGGATTAGGTGTAAAAAGTGTTTCTTGGTCTCCTTGTGGTCAGTTTCTAGCTGTGGGTAGTTATGATCAGATGTTGCGGGTTCTCAACCACTTGACCTGGAAAACTTTTGCTGAACTCATGCATCTATCTACTGTTCGTTCTCCGTGTTGTGCTGCTGTCTTCAAGGTAATTGGTTTTCTTTGTTTAATGTGCTTATACATGAGGATTTTATTTGTTACAAGCATCTTAGTTGTTGCTTCCTCATATTGCCAGGAGGTGGATGAAACCCTGCACCTCGATATGTCTGAACTATGTTTAAGTGATGAATTTCTCCAAGGCAATTCTGGTAAGCATAATTATCAATTATGTTAACCTATGATACAGCCTTGTAAAAATTCTGCACATTTTGCTATCTTGAATTAATTTTAATAAACTCAAGCATTTTTCCTTCTGAAAAGATGTTGCAGAAGGCCCCTTCAGAGTTAGGTATGAGGTTATGGAAGTGCCTATTACCTTGCCTTTTCAGAAGCCCCCTTCTGACAAACCAAACCCTAAACAAGGAATTGGTAAGTTCACCTTTCTCACATACTAGGATTGTGAGTCGGAAAACACATTTATTCCATAAGTTATTATTGCTTTTTCCCTAATGGCATCAACCCAGTTAAATTTAAGCTTCTGCTTTTAGTTTATGTTTTGGTAATTGATGAGTTTAACCTTTCTTGATAGGTCTTATGTCATGGAGCAGTGACAGCCAGTATATTTGTACTCGTAATGATAGCATGCCAACTGCTCTCTGGGTATGGGACATACATCACCTTGAGCTGACTGCTATTTTGGTGCAGAAAGATCCTATTCGAGCAGCTGCTTGGGATCCAACATGCACACGACTTGTTCTATGCACTGGTAGCTGTCACTTGTATATGTGGACTCCTTCAGGTGCCTACTGTGTGAGTAATCCTCTACCACAGTTTAACATAACCGATCTCAGGTGGAATTCAGATGGAAGTTGTCTTCTCCTGAAGGACAAGGAGTCATTTTGCTGTGCAGCTGTGCCCCCTTTGCCAGAATCTAGTGAATATAGCTCAGATGGTTGAGGTATCTCTACTCTTCTAATCTAGATGACTTGCAATGAGCATACAGAAAATGTAAAATGACATTTGTGACCAACCAGGCAGCTGTAACTCTCTTCATGTTTTGCTGCAATGTGTTGTGTGTGGGAGGCTCCTGTTTGTTGTAATTCAGACTTCAGCTATAGTTTCTATGTGGTAATATTATTTACAATTTCCATGCTTGTCTGCCAATTAAATTGAGTGGTTATAGCATGTCAAAATAAAAAATAAAAAAAAATCAAATTTGCAATGAAATGCAAAGTTTTCAGCAATATCTTTCAGTTCTTGCAGGCAACGTGCTTGCCTTGCGAATTTGTATGCATTTGTTAGTTGCCTCAAGTCTTCCATGTTTGGCTCGTGGAGAACAGGTTTTGGCCATTGTAGGCTGCGGAGCGGCTTGAGGAGGAAAAAAACAAAAGCAAACAAGAGTTGCAGGCGCTTAGAGGGTAAAATCCTCATGCTTCGATGAAAAAATTATATATATTATACAGAAACATGATCATATGACTTCTTTATATTTGCCATGTAGCCTACATGGTACGAGCCTTCGAGTTCAGACAAATATTTCACTGGACAGAAATCAGAAACCATAAATTGCATGGATAGAATCTTTATTATGTGGGATTTGGTCATCTTGTTCTTGACCATTTTTGGGCAAATGTAGAAAGTGAGAGAGTAAATCGAGATGCCATTTCCAACAACAAGCAAAGCTAAGTTGGACTTTACAAGTTAAAACGAGATAAGGACTTGGTCATATCTTAGTTGTGACAAATCTGAACTATAATTCAGGAGATGCTTTCGGCTTGATGTTCAAGTGTTTGATTGAATGTACCTACAGGAATCCAATTGCCGCATGCAATTCATGTAGATTAATAATCTATCCTTGTTACTTGTTAGGCATTTTGAGATGTTATTGCAAAATATAATGGCAATTTGAGAAATTGTAAATCTCATGTATTAGAAACCTATTGAACCAACTAATTATATTATGAACTTGAAAGTATCATTCATTCATCATTATTTTATATTTGATTTCATGCACTTTTGTATTAAATAAAAAAGAATATTGGGATTAAGCTATATGATGATAAGAAATAGCTTTACCATCATTCATCATCGAAAAATAGTGACATTATATACATACCAAATTAAAAAGAGAGTGCCTAAATGTATTAAAATTATATCTTTTTTTTCTAGTAATTTTAAGAGTGCATTCTTTCACATGCGTTTAATATATTCAAAAAATTATCACAAGTCCTATTAAAAAAATATTTTAAATAATATTATTTTCCATATTTTCAAATTATTATTATTATTTTCCATACCTTTCAAATTATTATTTTCTGAAAGGTTAAAGCTTGTTAATAATTTACTTACTTCATTATAGAGAAATAACAAAAAAAAAAAAAAAAGAAAAAAAAAAGAAATATTTGAGAAATTGATAATAAGCTTGTAAATTTGCTAAAATCACATGGCCATGGTAAACACATTCCATGTAAACAAACAAATGAGAAAGTGAATCCCTTCAATGTATGCCAGATGCTTTTGTCTCTATAGAGGAACCCATCAGAAGCAGATGATCCAAACCTTCAAGTTTACACCTTTCTTTTGTATACTTTAACCGCCATTCGGCTTTTGTTATATTCACAGGGATAAAAGGCCTCTTCAAAAGACCAACCCAGTAGACTCTAACAGCTATCAGAGCCTATACGGGTATCATTACTCGTTTATGTTTCAATCTTCCGTGTATTTGATGATGGTTGGCTTTTATCTAAAATATTTTTCGTGTTGTAATTTTGTTTTTGCTGCTTCAAATATTGCTGCTTGATTAAATCATTGAGTTTTGAGTTTTGAGCTTGTCATGATTGTTGAATTGAAGTTTGTTTCATTGAATATTTGCTTCCTTAAATATCAGAATCGCCCAATGCTAGATATTGACTACCTGAAAAATTCGAGTTTGTTTGATTGAATATTTGAATTCCTTTCATGTATCGAAGGCTGTTCATCCGAGAGTAGGAAAGGAGCGTCCTTTCATGGTTAGTTGTTTTTTTTTTAATGGGTTCATAAATTGGCTGTTGTGGCCTGCATTGGTTAAAAAAATTGAAGCTTGTTTGACTGACGAGTTGCACGTTTCTTAAATTGAAGGTTTTCCTACAGAACGGTTTCTGGTGGTCACTACGTTAGAGTTAATTTGATTGAGCTATGACAAGAAGGGTGAGGAGGAAATTGTCACACTTGGGCAAAAACAAGGAAATTGTAGGCAGCAATTCAGAGATTACAGATGCTGGACGTTTGCATTTGAATACTATAGGTGACCTTGATTGGACAGCTTTGCCTGATGACACAGCCATTCAACTCTTTTCTTATTTGAATTATCGAGACCGAGCTAGCTTGTCTTCAACATGTCGAACATTTAGATCATTAGGGTCCTCCCCTTGTTTATGGGATTCACTTGACCTTCGGTCTCACAAGTTTGACATTGAAGCAGCTGAGTCACTAAAATCTCGATCCAAAAATATCCGGAAGCTCAGGTTTCGTGGAGCAGAGTCTGCTGATGCAATAATTAGTCTTCAAGCTAGGGAACTTCGTGAAATCAGTGGTGATTTCTGTCGGGACATTACAGATGCTACGATTTCAATCATAGCAGCTCGTCATGAGATGCTCGAGAGCCTCGAACTGGGATCAAATGCTTGTGAAAGAATCAGCAGTGATGCAATCAAAGCAATAGCCCTTTGCTGCCCTATCTTGAGAAGGCTTCAGCTTTCAGGTGTCAGAGAAGTTAGCAAAGACGCCATAAATTCTCTAGCTAGGCACTGCAGGAATTTGCTAGATGTTGCATTCATGGAATCAGATGCTGTTGATGAAGTGGCATTGGGAAACCTGGCTTCCGTTCGGTTTCTGTCAGTTGCTGGAACAAGAAACCTCAAATGGGGTTTTGCCTCACAAGTTTGGAGTAAATTACCCAATTTGGTGGGGTTAGATGTGTCAAGAACAGATATAAGTTTGAGTTCTATCAGAAGAATATTGTCATCATCGGAAAAACTTAAAGTATTGTTTGCCTTGAACTGTCCAGTTTTTGAAGCTGAAGTTGATAATGACATGGTATACACTCATAAGGGTAAAATATTGCTAACTGTTTTTAATGACATTTCCAAGGCAATAACCTCTTTATTTGTAGATACTACCGAAAATGAAAGCAAAATTTTCTCTTCTTGGAGGAAATTAAAGATCATGGATAGAAGCTTAGATGAGATTGTCTTGTGGATTGAATGGGTACTCTCGCATTCGCTTTTGCGTATTGCAGAGAACAATCCGAAGGAGCTTGATCTTTTCTGGGTCAAGCAAGGGGCAGAATTATTGCTTCATTTATTGCAAAGCTCAGAAGAAGATGTTCAAGAAAGAGCAGCTACTGCTGTTGCAACTTTTGTTGTCATTGATGATGAAAATGCCACTATTGATTGTCGGAGGGCTGAGGCATTTATGCGGAATGGTGGAATAAAGTTGCTTTTGGACCTCGGAAAATCTTGTCAAGAGGGACTTCAATCTGAAGCAGCAAAGGTGAGGATAATGTATTTAGACATCGATCCTTAATCACTCTAGAATTTGAATGATAATCTCTCTTAAAATTATTGACAATTTGTAGAACATTTTCAAATGGAAAAATTGAGAGAGATTTCACAAATGACTTGAGGCCAAATTTGGTTTCAGAAATATCTTTTTTACCCACTGCATAAGTTCTGATTCTTATACGATCCTCATAATGTCATTTTGATTTCCTACTACTTGAAAATCTCACTTGACCCTTCTGGATGAGATTTGCAGGCAATAGCAAATTTATCTGTTGATTCGAAAGTAGCAAAGGCTGTTGCTGAAATTGGAGGAATTCATATCCTTGCCGATTTAGCTAGGTCAATGAATAGATTGGTTGCTGAAGAGGCTGCCGGAGGCCTATGGAATCTTTCTGTTGGAGAAGAGCACAAGGTTGTTCAAATTAAAGTGGTCTTCTTATTTATTGAACTCAAAGTCACAGCTTCATTTACTCCATTTTGTTTATAGGCTGCCATTGCTGAGGCCGGTGGCATAAAAGCCTTCTTATTTATTGAACTCAAAGTCACAGCTTCATTTACTCCATTTTGTTTATAGGCTGCCATTGCTGAGGCTGGTGGCATAAAAGCTTTGGTTGATCTTATTTTCAAATGGCCTTCTAGTAGCGATGGAGTTCTTGTAAGCTTTGGATTATGCTTATGACTTATATGATTCTATGACTATCACATCATTGCAAGGCTAAATGTAAGCCCGTATTTGGTGCTTCTTCTCAGGAACGTGCAGCTGGGGCACTGGCAAATTTGGCTGCTGATGACAAGTGCAGCATGGAAGTAGCATTGGCAGGTGGTGTCCGTGCTCTAGTAATGCTTGCTAAGTCTTGCAAGTTTGAAGGAGTGCAAGAGCAGGTGATACTAATTAAGCTTCTAATATACATACAATAATCATTTTTATAATACCTGAATGAATAGAATGAACGTGTACTTTATTTATATTGTTTGTTACCTATTTTTGTATGCCATTTGAATGGAGTTGATGGACTTGGAGCTTTCTGGTTGTTGCTTTTTTGGTAATGAAGTAGGCTATTTTTAATCTTCTTCAAGAGATTATGCATTGGTATTATTAAAAATAGTTTTGCAAGAGAAGATATTAGGTATGTCCCCTGATTTTCACCTTTAAAACAATGCTTATTCAATTGAAGCACCTAAGCGAACATGGCACTCTCACTATCAGATCATGGTAATGAAGATATTAGGTATGCCCCCTGATTTTCACCTTTAAAACAATGCTTATCCAATTGAAGTACCTAAGCGAACATGGCATTCTCACTATCAGATCATGGTAATGAATACTATTGTGTGCTTTCCACTTTTGCTGCTGGTGGATTGGTTGCATTGACAGTAGTATTTGTCATCTTTTGCCATGAAAAATAAGCCACTCAGGACCTTTGGAATCCACACTTGTTCGAAAAGTTTCTTGGGTTAATATCGTAACGGAAAATTCATTTTGTCTGAAGTCTATACCAGGCGAAGTTTCATTAATCAATGAAATGGATATCAGAACTGTGACCTGTTTTCTATATTGAAATGTTTCTACGGTCAGAATACATATGTGAAGCGAGTTCTGGCTAAATTCCCTGAACATAATGCCTAACTTATATCCTTTGAAGCTAGATTTCCTATCCTTCTATACTCCACTAGAACCATGAAACTTTTTTGCTTATATCTCTTGAAGCATGCTAATCTAGCCCCAAAAATTCTTTCTGTTAGTTTAAAAGTGTCTTTCCAAGATCCATGATGCCACTGCTTCCTCCTCCACCCCCAAAAACAGGAAGAAAGGACTACAATTGTCTTCTTGGATTCCTTTCCTTTATTCAAAACAGAATTGTGGACATCTTTGTTAGATATCTATTTTAAATAGTGGAACCACTATTTTGGTGAATTATTATTTTATTTAATATTTTCTTAACCAGTAGCAATTTTTTTTATTAGAAAAGAAAAAACCAGTGCAACTACTGAAAGTTCCATGTGTTGACAATTCAAAGATGGATAAACAGCCTTTTTCCTGGCAGTGGTATATGATTTATCTACCAGATTGAAAGAGAACCCTAAATTATGACATGTGACATTCGCATGTTCTTAACTTCTCAACTAGGCTGCTCGTGCATTGGCAAATTTTGCTGCTCATGGAGATAGCAATAGCAATAATGCTGCTGTTGGCCAAGAGGCAGGTGCACTGGAAGCGTTGGTCCAACTAACTTGTTCTCAACATGAAGGTGTAAGGTAATATATATTTCTTCTTATTACCTGCAGTATGAATATTATAGTAATGGCAAATGTCTTGGTCAAATCAATAACCAAATAGCTTATGTGTTTCGACAATGCAAGTTAATTCAACCTTCTCTTTTAGCAATGTCTTTGTGCTAAATCTTTTCCATTTTAAAATATTTAAAGCATAATTGCCTAATAATTTAACTATGATCTTGAAGTTCTGTTCATTTTCAAATATTTTCCCTTCAAAACTTTTTTTCTACAAAAAGTATTTCAAATTTTTTTCCGACTAATACTTTGCTTTATGTTGATATTATTTTGATCAGAACGGATTTTGGAGATATAGGATTTATATGGCCGACCCCTACTAGTTTGGGACTAATGCTTAGCTGTTGTTGTTGTAATGCTGTACAATGTTAATTATTTTCACGACTTTGTGTGCTACTAATATTGCAACTTTTTTCTTTTTTCAAATTTTTATGACCATAAACAGGCATGAGGCTGCTGGTGCTCTGTGGAATTTATCATTTGATGACAAAAATCGAGAAGCGATAGCAGCTGCTGGTGGTATTGTGGCTTTGGTATGGCATTACAATTGCACGGAAAACCTTATTCCAATTCTTGTAACCATTTTTATATATATAAGTTTTCTTGCTTCACATTTGATGCTTACAAAAGATGGCTCTCCTCTCTGTCACAAAGCAGTGAGCCTTATGCATTAGGAACACTCATTTGATATATCAAAACTAAACTATCAAAATCTTGGTCGTTATTTGCATAATTGCATCCAACTTTCTGAGTAGAGGGTTCTGTGATTACGTTGTTGTAGGAATGGTTTTTAGTAAAGAAAAAGAACCAAACCTACGCTACATGCTTTCAAGCATTGAAAGTCTTCCAATATATGATTTTGTTTCTGTTGTTTTTCTACCATTGGTACAAATTTCATCTCCTTTTCTCTGTTTTCTTTTGTTTCACATTATATTTTGCTGAAGACGCTTAAGAATTAAGTTTGAATAGTGGGTGTCATTGGTCTAATTGAGATTGTCAATATGATGCTCTGGTCTAACCAGACAATAACTCCCAATATTAATGCATGTTTCTTTTAGAGAAGTAAAACAATGTTAAATTAATATTTGGGGCTTGGGATGGTGTCTTATGCATTTACGAACAATAGTTGATGTTTAGTGCATTTGTGGTTTTAGGTTTCTCTTGCACAATCTTGCTCGAATTCCTCCCAGGGTCTTCAAGAAAGGGCTGCAGGTGCTCTGTGGGGATTGTCAGTATCGGAAGCTAACAGGTGACGAGTTCTTGTTAATATGTTGCTGCTCTGAGTTACAACTTATGAAATATAAATTTTCTCAGTCTTGCTTTGGTTGCCTTGAATTTAGAGATCCTTGCCTATAGTCCTTTTCATTTTTATGAAGGCAATGTTAAGATTGAATTTGAAACATTACAAGTGCTTTATTGCAATTGTAAATCCACGGTTTGCCTTCTCTGAACTTTTTATGCGCAGCTTTCCCTTACCTGTAAACAAGTGCAATTTAAAAGGAAATTAGAAATGTTAAAATATTAAAGGAAAAATAAATAATGCCTGAACTCCGAACAATAGGCTGTCCTCATTTTCCATTCCCCTATTGTATTTCATAAACTCATTTGATAATATTTTAATCTTGGCTAATAGTCTTGATAGGAAAAGTTGCTTGTTTTCTATATGTTTCACAGTTGCTAATATGTCGTTTTTGTTTCATATTAACTTAGTGTTGCTATTGGACAAGTTGGCGGTGTAGCTCCACTTATTGCGTTAGCTCGCTCAGATGTTGCAGTAAGTTTACTACTTGCCTAGATTAACTAGAATCATCAGTATCATTTAGGATTTTTTTTTTCTTGAGTTCATCATGCTTGTTATATTCAATAAAACCTGGAACACTCGTGAATTGTACGTTCTTGATTTTTCTTTTTTCTTTTTTTTCAATTTTATGTGCTACTATCATACTAAATTATTGATTGATAAATGGGGAAAAAGAACTAAACAAGTCCTCACTTTTATTTTGGTTTTGGGAGATAACCAAACAAATTAATCAATTATTGATTGATAAATGGGGAAAAAGAACTAAACAAGTCCTCACTTCGATTTTGGTTTTGGGAGATAACCAAACTAATTAATCAATTTTCTGTTTTCTGTTTATTTATTTTTTTGTCCTACTATTGGCTTTTACTATTTTAGAGGGGACTGAAAAACTCTAATTCTTCCTTAACCGGAGAAGCCTGCTGCGAGACTTTTAGTTTAACTTAAACATGAATTAAATATGAAATGATTCAATCGTCAGGATGTCCATGAGACAGCAGCAGGGGCTCTTTGGAATCTGGCTTTTAATCCCGGTAATGCACGTCGCATAGCAGAAGATGGAGGAGTTCCAGCCCTTGTTCATCTTTGTACTTCTTCACTTTCAAAAATGGCACGTTTTATGGCCGCATTGGCACTGGCATACATTTTTGATGGAAGGTAAAATTTAAATTCTTGTTATCTGTTACAAACATACACTAAACACATATGTTTCTTAGTGAATTAACGCCTGCTGGAGATTAGCACAGGTGCCCTGCTGTTTACTATGGGATCAACTTGTTGTTTAATAAATAGGATGGCAATTTTTCCGTGTCTGCTTATGCAAAAGTTTTTGAGAGTGAACGTGTTATATGCAGAATGGATGAAATTGTAGCAGCAGGACCTTTAACAGAAGGTGCTTCAAAGTTTATGAGCATAGATGTTATTAAAAGGATTTCCCTGAAACACGTTGAAGGATTTGTGCATTCATTTTCTGATTCACTAACCCTTGCCTCTGTGGTTGCATCATCTGCCCCAAATGCTCTTTCACAAGTAGCGGAAGCAACACGTATACCAGAAGCTGGGCTCCTGAGATGCAGGTTTCTTTTTTGTCACGATTCCTCCACATTCTTAATGCAAGTTTGGAGTTTCATATAATGTTATTAGTGTAACTGCAAGGAATAAACATATTGATAATAACTGACAGTTATAGTTCATGGCCTGTGTATATTACTGTACACTGGGAAACATTTAGATAAAATTCTGTTGTTATTCAACTGCAATTGAGAAGTATTTTATCTGAGATATGTAAGTACAGAACTTGGTAAACATTATCTGGAATATATTATGAATTAATAGAGTAGAAATCCCATTTTTCCTTTGCGGGCTCCCTTGTATGCTTTTCAGTTGAATCTGATCTATGCTTTTAAACTTTATATGAATGAATAGTATATCTGTTTTCTTCTGGTGGTAGAAGTGTTGGCCTTTTCCAGTGGATGGGCGTGATTTAGGATCTCTGCACAGAAAATTTTGGTAAAACCATTTGGATTTTGTAATGTATGTGGCAATTGTCCTTTCTAAAATAATTTTCTTCACTGCTTGCTGCATTTCAGCAAGACTATTATAAACTTATTCATAAGTTGTCATCTAAGCTGCTCAAATGTTGACCTTAACTTCACATCTTTATCTCTTTCTTTTTTTTTCTAAATCTTATTTTCAGTGCGGCAGAGATTGGAAGATTTGTTGCCATGTTACGGAATCAATCTTCTATACTCAAGGCTTGTTCTGCTTTTGCACTTCTGCAAGTAAGCTGACATCTTGCTCTTGCCATTTTACATTGCACATGTTACAGTGAGAAATTTTAAGTTGGTCCTTTAAGAAATTTGATGGAACTGGTAGCCATCATGATTAAAAAAAGGATGTTTTTTTCATCACCGCAGTTCACCATGCCTGGAGGACGACATGCGCTTCATCACGCAAGCCTTTTACAGAATGCAGGAGCACCAAGGACCTTAAGAGCTACTGCTGCTGCTGCAAGTGGTCCTGTTGAAGCCAAAGTTTTTGCAAAAATTGTGCTTCGGAACCTCGAACACCACCAATTGGAAGCTCGTTAATTCTGGCAGTAGAACCAGTCCAAATGGGGATATTTTTGCTGCTTGAAGTTCTGGTCCCTGTTATCCAACCCGAAGAGAGATTTTCTGATATAGTCCAGCTCCAGGATGAATTGAAGCATGATCTAGCAGTTTGGTTGAATGTAGAAGTCTAGAAGCTTCATGTAAAGTGTTACATTAGTGCTAACAGTTTTGATCCGGATCATCCAAGTGTTGAAGTTTCCAGGAATTGGGCATGGCTTATAATCAACATCTCATCCCTTGGGGTTGCATAAATCAGCATCTTCTTGTGTAAAGGTTCAGACTTAGCAAATAGAACTCTGTATATGTTCAGTTTTGATTTTCGAGTGACTTTATTATATGTTTAATGCTTATGGTATACATCGGAAGTTCTTGATCGTAGGGTTCCATCTTCACAAATCATCTCAATGGATGTCATCTTAGAACATAGTAATCTTCGGACTTAGATGTTTTTCTTTTTTTTAAAAAAACAGTTTTTTCAGAATAATAATAATAATAAAATTATAGGTTTTTTTTTTTTTTTTGAAGGAATTGTAATTTTCTTGGAATTGTGTATATAATTTGGTTAAATTGGTACCAAAACGACTAATTCTCACTTTGCCTTGCTTAAATTGGAATTGCTTTATCTTTAAAGCTAAAGAAAGAACCAGAAACTAGAGAACAAATGTGGATGAGACTTGTGAATTCGTTTCAACTTTACAGTAGGGAAAGGGAACTCTGAAATAGAAAGATGTGGAAAACACCATACACTGGGGTCAGTCAGTCAGGTAAATTAATTAAGAAAAGGATAACTCTTCACATACTGAGTTTTGTGGGCTAATAAATGTCGTTTTCCCATTTGTTGGGACATAGATGGATTTCAGTATCAACCTGTTAAATGCATATTTATACTCAAATTTTTTTTTGGCATTAAAAAAACAATTGCTAGCCAAGCTTTTCAGTCTTCTCACCTCTGCTCTTGAATAGAACGTTATTTGCAGGTTTTTGAAGCCCAAATTTTAGCTTGTTGCTTGAAACGAACCACATGAACTTTCTTGCAAGTTTGGACTGCTGACGCCATAGGATTTCCTCACTTCAATCCTTCCCTTGCACTTCTCTTTCGTGGAACTGCATTTTAAAGCATTAACGGAGTCAGCGATAATTAACAGTGACTGCTCGGAGATCCCATGCTAGAAGGCTAATTTTTTTTTTAATTTTAAAATTAGGTAGACAAAATATAAAATAAATTAACAATTTATAAAATAAATTAACAAGAAAATTTGAGGCGGACCACCTGCCTCGTTCCCTCCGCCGCTGGACAGGCTGGACAAGGAGGACTGAAAGAGGATAGCGAAACGTCGGTAATTTTTTAAGCACATCATCATCATTCAATATCGCATTAAACTAATCAGAGTTACCATCCATCCGATGCGCCGCGACCGACGTGCTGGCACTTATACAACATTTCCAACAAACTCGAATGATTACTATACGATCATTGATTAAATATTAATATAAATTAAATTAAAATATAAATATTAATCTTTTAAGAAAATTTACTTTATCAAATATTTAATTGTAATTTAATAAATTTCAAGAGCAATTTAAATATAATTTATTTAATTTTAATAAAATAATATATAAGAGTATTAAAAAATAAAGAACTAATTAAAATTTCTTAATCTTAATAGAAGTTAAATTAGAAAAAAAATTATAAGCAACAATCTAAAACATACTCTTAAAAAAAAAAAAAAAAAAAAAAATCTAAAAAGGGTACTCATCCAAATCCCATGCTATTATATGCTACAAATTGCAAATTGGATAAAAGGGAAAAAAATAAAATAAAATGCTGACGTGGATACTGTACTGTCACGGATAACCGGTCCCAACGCAGGAAATGATCTGCTACAATAGGACTCTTATTCAGTTGGTAGGTTTTTCGTTACGCTTTTAGCTTTCTTAGCTCTCAGGCATTTCTCTCTCTCTCTCTCCATAGTCCCAACCAACCATCCAAGCTCCCACGCCTTCAGTTTCATTCACTTTACCCACTTTGCGTCTTCAATTTTCAAGAGAATTCCTCAACAAAGCCAAACACCTCTCAATTGATTTTATAGTTCTTATTTTTTCAAATTCAAATGCCTAATTAGCTGAACTGTAAGCGACACAAGTGAAAATCGAAGAAATCTATGGAGAGCGGAAGGAATGGTACTGCACAAAGCGGAATCTTAGACAACGGAGTTTGCTCCTCGGAGTCGGACAATGGAAGCTGCGATGTGTGGAGTTGTAAGGATTCTGACTCTTCTTCTGCTGATCATCTCGTTATCATGGTCCACGGTATTCTTGGAAGGTCAGATTCTAAAATTCATTGATATTTCATTTATTATTTTGATTTTCTTTTGAGGGATTTGTCTTGATTTTGGTTTTATTTAATGAACACAAGTTAATTGCTTGATTTTGCAGAATTTGGTTGCTTTAACTTTGTTTTTTCGTGAATGAAAATCTGAAACGTTCGTCAATGCTTATTTTATCATATGATTTCATAATTATGGAATTTGCAAATTATGAAGTCAAATTTTAACACCTAATTTGAGCAGTGTATTGTTTTATTAAATTTCAGGTGCAGTAAATTATTGAATTTAAGACGCTGATTTCCCCTCTTTCCCTCTATCTGAACAACGAAGCATGTTTTATCTTCCTAGCTGAGGAGTCTATTCTTATGTTATATGCTGACTGTGTTTACGCAATTCTGTGCAGTGCTTCTGATTGGAAGTTTGCAGCTGAGCAGTTTGTTCGAAATCTTCCAGACAAAGTGATTGTTCATTGTAAGGAGTATTTGCTGTTCTAAATTATGTATCCAAAATCAATTATAAAGAAAAACCTATTTAGTTGGCATTTATGCTTTTGTTGGGTTTGAGTTTAAATTTAAAGCAAGTTTTGTTTTACTGCTGTTGTTTTTCCCCTAAGGACAGAATACTAAGGTTGGTTTACTTGAATTATAGGTGGTGAACGAAATATGTCTAGGCTGACTCTAGATGGTGTGGATGTAATGGGTGAGCGTTTGGCTGAGGAGGTTGGTATTTTGTTAATGTTATGGATTATGGAATGCATTTTTACTTCATGCTCTAACTGTTGCTAATTACCAAATCCGAAAATCAAGTGCATTCGCCACACAGTTCGTCTTGTTTCTAACTGAATTTATGACTTCCAGGTACTTGAAGTGATTCAGGGAAAACCAAATTTACGAAAGATTTCCTTCGTTGCTCATTCTGTGGGAGGACTTGTTGCAAGATATGCGATTGGGAGATTGTATAGTCCACCCCAGCAGAAAAATGCAGAGGATTCGACAAATAATACACATGGAGAGAACTTAAGGGCTACAATAGGTGGTTTGGAGGCTATGAACTTCATCACTGTTGCTACGCCTCACCTTGGCTCAAGAGGGAATAAACAGGTATAATATCTTAACTATTTCTGTTCATCTAAAGTTTCAAACAATATGTTCTATAAGCCTTGAGAAAACATACAATGAAGTTGATTGCACCAAAACTTGTCTACTTTAGAGAAAGGGATGGCGTAATTTGTTGAAAGAATTTCTTTTGTAATTTCTTACGTCGTATCAATGGAGAATTCTGCGAATATTTTATTTTTGCCGGGAAAATGGAAAGATTTGTACAAGTTATACCTTTCGTTACCACTTTGTGGAATCAAAACCTCTTCCCAAACTGTAGGAGTCTGGGCCGTGTCTCAGTCCCAGTGTGGCCCAACCCATTTTTCCCATTACGTAGTGATTATTTAATGTTTGTAATTGGGGCTTCGATACATTTCGAAATCAGGAAATTTCTAGAATTGCTTCTTTTTTGTTTTGATTAAAACAAAAAAACGAATGATTGAGGGTAGGCAAAAATCCTTTTAGTAATGGAGGCAGTCGATCAATATGGATTGATCCTAAATCTGATTCAAATCCAATATACAAAAGGAATTCAAGTACAAATTGTTTGATACTATAAAAGTAAGAATAAAAGATCCAAAGGTTTATATGTAGGATTATTCTGAATTATGGGCTAAAATAATGTAATGTGATTCTAGTTACTTCCACAGTATTGTCTTTAAGAATATGGATTGCTGTTGGTTTACTTCCTGAATTAATATCACATAAAACCTTGATGGTAAGAAGAAAAGCTTTCATGGGAGAAAGATAATAAGTTTAACAATAATCCAGCATGAGGATCTCTTTGTTGTAGGTTAATTTGCTGTTAGTTTGCTTGCTAGCTTGGAGTTTTATCTTTCACCTGTTTTAGGTGAAGAGGAATTCATGTTAGAACTTCTCCTTCTCTCTCTTGCCGAATTAGAGCAAAGTTCATTTTTCTTGAAGTGGACTTAGAAATCATGATGATCATGTTAGGTAATTTTAATTTGTTAGGCAAATATGGAGTGATATCTAATTGGAAGGATAGTAAGAAGGACCTAATTATGCTCCACTGTTGCCCGCTGGGGCAAGGACCACATTGATACCCAAATTATTTAGAAATATGGTTGATATCACTTATGGATTTGTATCAGCAGTTAGTGTTCCTTCTTTGCAATCCATTTTGAATTTACAAACCATTTTTCTCACTAGTTCTAGGAATGTAAATGCTATTTTATGTAAACTGCTATATCTTAATCATTACTTGTTCATACATTTTTGCGGACTATATTTTAATCAATGTATCTATTTGCAGGTACCTTTTCTCTTTGGTGTCCCTGCCTTTGAGAAAGCTGCAGTTCTTGTTATTCATTGGATATTTAAGAGAACAGGTCGACACCTTTTTCTTACTGATGATGATGAGGGGAAACCTCCATTGCTTCAACGCATGATAGAAGATTATGGTGATTGTTTTTTCATGTACGCCTGTTGGATCCAATTGCTATGAATTGCTTTATTGATGTTGATGTTTTTAAGGTGTCATCTCTATTTTAATTTATGTAATTTAACGGAAGCGTCTAACATAATATGCAGGTCTGCGTTGCGAACTTTCAAACGTCGTGTTGTGTATTCAAATGTGGGCTATGACCGTATCCTTAATTCATTTTAAAGTGCTTATAATAATATTATTCATGTGCGGTCTAAAATTTTCTAGTCGTCATTTTCTTTTGTTTCCTTTATGAAAAACCATACAGATGTAGTGGGCTGGAGAACATCATCAATTAGGCGTAACAATGAATTGCCGAAAGTACATGTGCTGGAACTTTGTGTTTATTTAAAATATTTGATGTTTTGAAATTTTGACTTTCTTCTGGAATTTATTGACATTTCTTGTATGTCAGTGGGAGGATTATGTGAATGAAAAATATCCACATATTGTATATGAAGAACGCTGCAAAGCCTATGATGTTGAACAATCTGATCTTGTTTCAACAGAAGATAATAGCTTTGACAAGCTAGAAGGTATGTGCCAATGATTTTTAAATCTAAGGAAACTATAAGGCTCTGTTTGGTAAGCCATAATGGAAGTTAATGTAATCAAATGCATATCTAGAATTCTAGTGGAACCTGAACAATATCAATCACTTCGCTTGTTTATGCCCGCTCCCTTTCTCTTTCACCAACTCAACGAATGAAGACATTTCATAGACATTTTCTATCATCTTTGATTGCTCTTTTCCCCCTCTCCAATGGTGTATCATTTATGCTTCTAATTGTTAATTGGAAATTTTTTGTGCAGAGGAATTAGTAACAGGCCTATCCCGTGTCTCCTGGGAAAAAGTAGATGTTAGTTTCCACACCTGCAGAAATAGATTTGCTGCTCACAGTGTCATACAGGTTTCGTCACATGCTTTCACCTCCTCTCTCTTGTCTCTCTCGCATGATGCACAAACTGAGAAACATGCTTAAACAAATAGATGCATACATGTACAAAAGGTTGCTTGCACAGGAAGTTGCATGTTCACATGCTTATGGTCACATACTGCTGTTGATTTTGATTGCAGTATTGATGTTAAAATGGAAATCATTTCTGGGTATAATAATGGTGCCTCCACCCTCTGGGCTTATTTGCAATAAAAACACAGAAAAGGAACTTCAGTTTATCATTTCTGAATGAGCAAACATTCTGGATGTTTTGCAGGTCAAGGATCAGATCATGCATATAGAAGGTGCAGATGTCATACAACATATGATTGACCACTTTCTTCTTTAGAAACAAATGCCTCCTAGATGTAACACATTTATCACTGGATACAAGATCCTATATGGTGAGGTATATCGAGCACTGTGCTGAAATCTGTCCCTTCTCTAATATCAAGCATAGCTTAAAAATCCCACAGTTGCTGGTTGAAGTTTGTCTACTTTCTTGGTGAAGGCGAACATGACAAAATCGGTGACTATATTCAGTAATTAAGCGAAATTTCGTTCATTCATTTACTTCTTGTAATTACATAAAACCAAAAATATCAATAAATTCTTCAAAGGACATTCTTTTCGGGATCCCTTTTCTCTCTCTCTCTCTCTTCTTCTCTTCTTTTTCAGTGCAGTTAGGGGTGTTGAAATTTTCTTGAACCATACGGAGCGGTTCAAACTGATTATAGTCGAATTGCATCGTGCAGTATTCGTAAACTAACAAGTAGAAGATTTTTTTGAATAATTGTGACAATAATATCCTTCTGTTTGAATTAAAGAGAGAGTTATATAATAACATGTTAATTACCACTATATCCTACCTAGATCATCATGGACCACGTCTTAAATTGAGTATATACACACTGTAAATCTATGACAATAATTTGCACAAATAAAAAAGTATGGGCGTTTAAGTAATTTCTTGTCCTTAGATGTACTCTCGATTCATGTCAAGCAGTGTTGCCACGCTTGATTTGTTCCATGTCATTAATGAGCAGCCGCATCAGCAATTAATTAGTATGTCTACTTCTTTGTCCATGTCACCACACACCACATCACCAAATCACACCAGGTGTATCTTCAATCCATGTCATCCGTTACCCAAAATGAAAAATTTCCTTGGAACCCCAAAAAAGAATTGCCACATTTCATTTTCCTCGCACATCATCACACTAGACTTCTGCCTAATCCATATCATCAATTCCACGTGTCGCAATTAACATTCGAAACGTGTAGCTCATTGCTACGACATCAATTCTTTTTCGCAAGACAAACCATTCGCGCCTGATTCCGTTTTGACCTCTGATTTTCCGCGATGAAATTTCCGAAAAACGTTATGCGCCCATCACTATTATATCGCAGCTTCCTCCTCATCGCAAATGAAATTTCCTATATTAATAATCATTCATCCTCCCTCCTTTAACAAATCAAAATTTTGTTTCTGGTTGTAGTCATTGGGAGCCAGAGACACAAATTGCAGAACAATAGTTCTCTGGGTGATTCGATTTATTACCTAATTTCCGTTTTTGAAATACTTTTCTTTTGGTTGCTAAAATTCAAGAAAGAACTCAAGTATTAATGACTTTTGGAGAGAGAACGTAATTTTGTGGGAAAAAGAAAAAAAAAAAAAAAGAAAAAGTTAACTTCAATGTCACCAATATCTGTAATTAATTTTTTTAATCATGGCGAAAAATTCCCGGAACTTTTAGAATTTTTTTTTCTGAATCTGTAAGAGACTGTTGACTGATTTAACAATTTATTCAGCACAAACTGTACGCTTGTCTTGATGTGACTGGAAGAGAGCTGATACGTAGCCAAGCATAACCAGGTGCCCAGAATTATTGGAGGCGTAGAGATACAACTTCCTTTCTCTACAGTGAGTTCCATTCTTTTAAATCTCTTCACAAATAGTGATTATTAGCTTGTCCAGATGGATCTGTGGATGCCTTCATCTTTCTTTGAAACCTCCTCTTCGTGCTCTCTCCTTCATCCTTCTTTTCCTTCGAACTTCCAAAAACTGAGATCATTTTCGATTAATAGCCACTTCAATCTCAAATCCAGAGAGCTCCCCACAAAATCCTTGTCTTGGCGCCAAAACTGTAGCTATCTCAGATCTCAGATTTCGAATGGTGATGTTGACGATGTCTTTGTCCTTGAAGATGTCCCTCACTTGACTGATTTCCTCCCTGATTTACCGGTAATTTCTCCTTTATCTATTTTATTGTGCTGTGATTTGTGCTTGTGATGGGCTTACTTCTTTATCTCGTCTTCTTCCAGTCGTATTCAAATCCATTGAAGAAGAGTCAAGCATATGCCATTGTCAAGTATGTGTATTCATTTCACTGGCTCTTTGGAAACCGAAGTTTAAAACCTTGCTGATAAATTTCACATTCTTAATGATTTTTTTCTTGTCCAGGCAAAGTTTCGTTACATCAGAAGATGTGGTTGCGCAAAAGGTAAGTAGAAAACGCATTTTTACTAAATTTCGATTGGTCTTTCTGAGCTCTATTATTGTTTGCCTTCAGATTGTTGTACAGAGAAACAGTCCCAGAGGAGTGCATTTTAGGCGTGCAGGGCCTCGCGAGAAGGTACTCTGTTCTAACTGAAACTTAACGTCCTCTTGAAATTTTAAGTGATAATAGACATAGAGATTTTGGTGGTAGGTCTATTTTACGCCTGAGGAAGTGCGTGCTTGTATTGTGACTTGTGGGGGTTTGTGTCCGGGAATCAATACGGTCATCCGGGAGATAGTCTGTGGATTGAACTATATGTATGGTGTCGATAATATACTTGGCATTGAGGTGAGTATCATTGGCCTAAATGGCTATTTGGCGGTTCTTCTTGTTTGATTGCTCAATTTACCTTCTCTCTCTCTCTCTCTCTCTTGTCTCTTATAGCTTTTTTTTTCCTTTGATGAAACATTCAGGGAGGTTATAGAGGTTTCTACTCCAAAAACACCTTGACGTTGACTCCTAAAGTTGTCAATGACATACATAAACGCGGTGGCACCTTGCTTCGCACCTCTAGAGGAGGTCATGATACCCACAAGATAGTTGATAGTATTCAGGATAGGGGAATTAATCAGGTGGATATACAATTCTTGTGCATATTTTGGAGTACTTGAATTTTTTCAGGGAACAAAGAAGGGGAGAGGGAGAGAAAGGAATAAGAATTATAAGATAAACTAACCTTTAATGCACTCTAGGTTTATATTATTGGAGGTGATGGCACCCAGAAAGGAGCAGCACTAATTTACAAGGTGAATAATTCCTAACAGAGGAATGTTTTCTCCATTAGTTTGCTTCTGATAAGGCATGCTTCATTTTGCTATGACATGATATTGGCATGCTTTCTCGTTTTTTTTTTTCTGTGACTTGTGTTTTCTTTGTACTTCTTCTTTAAGGAAGTTGAGAAACGTGGTCTTCGAGTGGCAGTTGCTGGGATCCCCAAGACAATTGATAATGATATCGCTGTAAGTTTTATCAACTATGCTCAAATGATTATGCTTAAAAGTTAAAAACAACACATTCCGTGCACTGTTATCTAGGTATTTTGGCTAGTCAGGAGTCATTATGTGAATCTTTGTGTTCTCGCCACTGCTACAAACATCTGAACCGGGTGGTCAAAAGAAGTGTGGCAACTTAGTCATTTAGGTTTCTGATCCAGCTTCTAGCTCTAGCTGTATTGTCTTATATCTTATTACTTGCACTGAGAATCCTGGAGGAAACTTAATTACACTGCAATAAAAATTCTCTCTTTTTAAAAGTAATCCTTCTTAAAAGATGTTTGTATTCAGGATTTTTGCTTTTGTTTTCATTTTTCCTCCGTTTATTTGCTGCAAAATATCTTTTTAGCTAAAGTTAATTTTCTCTGCACTATATATTCTCTCTCTGATGTTGGTAATCATGGTAAACACTAATTGTGTCTGAAACAAGAATATTGATGGATATGTGGTAATGAATTAAATATAGAATGGGGAATGACCACAAACAACCATGGGCAAAGTTGATGCTAATTTAGAGAAAGTTGAGGAAAGGTATTGTTTGGCCATGTGCAGTATAAAACCTTAGATGAATCAAGGTGTGTAACAACTGAATGCTAGCAAAAGATTCAAGATAGGCTACAAATGGTTTAGAGTTACAAGAGGTATTTGATCTCTAAATATTCCACAAAGAACACTTTGATGGAATAAAAGTGTTCCTGTAATGAATCTAACTGGTTGGTAAGTTGTAGCCGATGTTTGGTTCAGTTGAGCTGAGTTTTTCCTGCCAGTTCAAGAATCAATTGATCATTTCATATCCATATACTGCATTAGATTCACATATCAATCCTATATATCAACTTTTAATGGGTTAACTTTTCTCTTAGTTGCACTATCATATGATTGGGCTTGCAGAAGATGAAACTGGGTGCTTTACTGCTTCTCAAACTTTTGCAGAATAACTGATGTGTAGAAAACTTCTTTTGTAGTTAAATGCTTGCAAAAGCTTCTCCCTTTTATTTACATGTCAACTGTGAACATATTTTAATTTTAATCAGTGAAAATAAGGTATCATGCTGATGAATGAATTGCAAACATGTTTCATGTTTGTTCAGAACCTTTCTTTATCATCATTAAAACCTTGGAAGACACTCTGGAAACAAGTATGAAGGCCTCTCATATTATTCTTGAAACTTTGCTAATAATGATTTGGGCCTGAGGGATGGCTGAGCTGACTTTGATTGAATCCTTACATATCATATATGTTTTATATGTGTGGTCTTAGGTGATAGACAAATCTTTTGGATTTGATACTGCTGTTGAGGAAGCTCAGAGAGCAATTAATGCTGCTCATGTGGAGGTTGAAAGTGTGGAAAATGGAGTTGGAATAGTTAAACTGATGGGCAGATACTGTGGTATGTTTTCTGAACAGTAATAATGGATGTTTATGCTGTTAAAATTGTCACAATATCACATTTATACTGTTGCCTTGCCTTGTATCTTCACTTTTGCAGGTTTCATCGCCACATATGCTACTTTGGCAAGTAGAGATGTGGTAAAACCTTCTTCTATGATTTTACACTTTAAACTTTTTGGTGTCATTAGGGAGTCCAATTTACGAATCAAATAAGCAAGCTTCTCACTGGAAAAGAAAAGAGCTACTACTGACTAGCTGACTTGGTTTGCACACAGCTTTAAGATTAAAAATTGGTGTTGGCAAACAATGTAATTGACTTTGTCATTGTGCTTTGTTGAGTCGTGGCATGATGATTCTGTGCTCACCTTTTGCCCTTTCAAAATGTGCGGGCTGTTAATTTCTTTATGACCAGTTGTCAATGTATGTTTCCATTGTAATTTAAAAGCCGTTAAAAGACTCTTTTCACCATTTCCACGTTAAAGTATATCTTCATTATGCAAATAGACTTAGTCCTTCAAGATGTGTAGTGTTAAAATCATTTGAAAATAATGACAGACTTTACTGCAAAATTTGCATATTGTGATGTGCAGGATTTTATGAGAATGATAAATTTTAGTATTTCACTATTTAAGTAGTGAATGGAATTTTGGCATCTTTTTCTGTTGTAACTATGTTTTTCACAGTGATATATTCAGCTTCATTTCTACTTCTATAATTATACATCTTCAATTTCCTTCATTATCCAAATAAAGAAAAGACTTGGTGCTCGAAATATGTTTCCATAATCTTACCTGTATTACTAATACTATTAATAGTATTTGGAATGCAACAGGATTGTTGCTTGATTCCAGAATCTCCATTCTATCTGGAAGGACCGGATGGGCTGTTTGAATATATTGAGCAACGGCTTAAGGAAAATGGGCATTTGGTCATTGTGATAGCAGAAGGAGCTGGGCAGGACTATGTCGCTCAGAGCACACATGCAGCATATGAGAAAGATGCATCGGGAAACAAGCTACTTCTTGACGTTGGCCTTTGGTTATCTCAGAAAATTAAGGTAGAGTATAAAAGTTGCATCCTGTTCCTTGATCTTGATTTTGATAAATGTATACATCAATCTGTAACATAGCCTCTTCTGTCACTAGGCTTTTGGGCATTGAAACTAGACATTTTTGTATATGAATGTATACATCATGTAGCTGAAGCTTTTCTATACCACCTAGTTATTGGCATTAAACTCATTCGATATCGATACCAGTAAATTTGAGCGATATCCCTTACACAAAATTTAAATGGGCAAAATTACCTTAACATCTGTCTTCTTGAAATGTTTTGTATTTTTGGCCAAACCTTTACCGCCAGTTCAGGCCAGGACCAAATATGACCAATCATTGTATGGTTTGTTGGATTCGTAAATAATAACCATTGAGCATTGTGAATTAATATTTGTTAAATTCATATATTACCGAACGCTAATGATTTTCATTGGCAAAAACCTAGAGATGGACATTGTGATGCTTAGAATTGGTCAGCAAATTTTGTACAAGTTGAAATGCTTGGCCAAGCATGAAAAAAAATGAAAAGAAAATCTGAGAGTTATGAACCTTTAGTGATTTGGCCATTTCAGAGAGCTTAAAAAAAAAAATATGATGGACCAATCTGGCCATTTCAACACAGAAAGCTTAGAAAATTTTGAGTTAGATATGTCTCTTGCAGGATGTCAGAACATGCTCTGCTGGCTCCTAATTCCATTAGGAAAATGGGTTGTGATTTATACTTCGGATTTTGGAATTCATCTAACTACTAAATTTAATGCAGTATTGCTGCTTATATGATTTGTTTGAGCCATATCCCTTCACTTCTTTATATGTTCTCATTCTCATTATCTATTGTATACTTTTTTACATATTTATATATAATGCACAGGATCATTTTGTGAACGTTCAGAAGATCGAAGTGAACATGAAATATATAGGTACCTTCTATAATACAGGATTACCTTTTTTGTATGCCTTTCTTATGCAGTGGTACCTTATGTAATTCTACTAACACTTTCCAACAATTTCAGGCGATGTTTTGTTATGCAAACATTAGCTCCTGAATATTTTCTTTAGGATTTTGTTTCAAAGAAGATATATATTGAAATGTGCATTTTTTTTTTCATATATATGTAAAAGTTGTGCGGGAAATTCTTTTCTTGGAAAAGCATATATTTGCAATAATGTTACTTATTGTTTTGAGGTCAGATCAGAAAGGTCTCTATGATGAACAAATATACTGAACAAAGTGATTCTTAATCATACAATCACATTTCTCTCTGCAGATCCCACATACATGATACGCGCCATTCCAAGTAACGCATCAGACAACATCTATTGCACTCTTCTAGCACACAGTGCAGTTCATGGAGCCATGGCTGGGTACACAGGCTTCACAGTCGGACCAGTGAACAGCAGACATGCTTATATTCCTATTTCAGTAAGCCCTTTCTTCTCGACGTATCATGACTGTGACCTTCTATGAATGCAATTTTGCTGATTTAACTTTGTGTCAAAGGATGAAGTCTTTGGATTCCTATATCGTGAGTTTTTCATTTTAGATGTGTGAACCAATGGATCAAAATTTGACAAGTACCAAAACCTATCACACTCAATAACAAACTTAAATTGATTATATAATTCAGTTTGTAAGAAAAAGGTTTCAACTGTATTTTTTGCCATCATCATACTGATTTTTCAACTTACCCATTGGGAATGCATATTAACGGCACGGTGCTACATTACAGCGTGTGACTGAGGCAACAAACACAGTGAAGTTGACAGATAGAATGTGGGCTAGACTACTTGCTTCTACAAATCAGCCTAGTTTCTTGAATTCTGACAACATGTTGCAAGAAAGATCAATGGATGGAGAGACAGTTACAGTTACCAAGACAACATGAAGGTCAGTTTGTTTAATTCTGATGAGTCCTGAGAAGCATAGCAAATATAAAATTTTACTGCCTCTAAGATGGTAGAATGCATACATCATTTAATCGCCAACTTTGCAATGGCTCATTCATTTACAGTAGTATAGGTTGTAATTTACCGGAGTTTTTTACTTGTTAATAGAATAAAATAGGATTAGTTCTGAATTTCTCTTCTTCATTATAAAAATTGTCAATGGAGGTTGGTTTTCAAACCAATTTATGCTCTCTAAATAAGGTGCATGCACGCTTGGGGATATGATATGTCTCAATTTTCTGTGGTCCGACACAAAACATTAGCCAATACCATAATAAAATGGTCGATTCCAGAAAATAAAAAATCCAGCAATAATGAGATCATGTAAGACAAAATCCAATGACGCTATCTATAAATGCGACACTTAATATATTTTGTCTTTCTCTTAAGAGTTGCAAGTTGCTTCCCATTCCTGTCATTTACAACCGGGTTTTGTACTACCGGTTTCATAAAAAGTGTGAGGCAAATTGTATATGGGAATTTTTCAGATCTGGGAAACAAAAGCTTATGCGATGGATCCAAGAGGGGACCCTCCATTCAGATGCAACTTGTTCATCTCTCTTTATGCAAAAATCATAATTATTATTATTATTCTGATCAAGTGGGCTGGCTAAAATACAACCTTGTTTTGATAGGTGAGTTCCCAGTATTTCGCAACCCATCAATTGTTGGCCCACTTTTCCTGTACATGAACCTGCATAAATAACATCCGGGCCCAGTTCCAAGGGAAAGAAAAAAAGCAACCAGGTCCTTGTCTTTATCCATCAAGTTCCATTTTTGTTCTGTTCTTAGCCAAGTCAAGACTCAAAGTCTATCTAATAATATCCCAATTTCCACCTCTCTTCACTGTTGGATTAGTAACTCAGTGACTCTGTTAATAAACAGAGTTCGATCACCAAATCTTAAATAACTAACTTGTAAGCGAACCTTTCCTTTTCTTCGAATGAAAATAATTTCAATTAATCATTATTATGATAGAATTAGATACATAAATAAAGACTAATAATTTTAATATTTATTTCTTTTTTTTTTTTTTTTTGGGTTGAAGTTGCAAGCAACTTGGCTAATCAGTTCTATTCCCATAAGATAAGATAATTGAGAAATATCTATCTCAATTAATTGTATGACATAATTAAGGGCTGTTGAAAAGGAGGAACGAAGTCTCTCTCTGAGTTCAAGGAATTCAATACAATTTCCAGTTAGAATGATTGATAGGGTTAATGGCTTCCATAGCCGACTAGTCAAGCCAAAAAAAAAAAACAAGTCAAGATTCAAGAATTTTCATTATATACTTTCGGAAATAAGAAATGTGTAAGAGATAGATGAGAATTTGCCTCGCATGCTTAAATATTTCTTTTGTAAAGGTCAAATATTATTTTAGCTTGGTAATTCGATGTGGACTTTCAAATTGATTAACTTGTACAATGCTTTCTTTTTTTTTTTTTGTATTTTTATATAAAATTTTATACTCTAAATTATTAAAATTTAAAATGCAAAATGCAATTTGATTAGTCTTCTCCGTTGAAAATAAAAAATAAATGCGGTGAAAGTCAGAAGAAGAAGAAGAAGAAGAAGAAGAAAATTGTTTAATGCACTCAATTCCTTTGAATAAAGATCTTACTATTAACATCTTCCTCAATAGTCAATACATATATTAACACTGTACAAGCGATTTATTGGCGCTAAGGCAGGCAGGTTCGAGATGGGGGACCTTGTTAAACTGTACACCAATCATATACTATTCAGCAAAATAACAGCGACGGTTGCTCCTCATAAAAAAAAAAAAAAACTCCCTCCCCTTCCACTCCCGCACAACCGAAATCCCAACTAACCGGTTACAAGTCACCAGATTCCGGCAGAACATTCTCTCTCGACTCTCCTTCTCTTCCTCCCGGTATTCGCTGGTGGATCAGCCAGTCCAGCCTCCAGCGGAAAATTAAGGATTGCTTTTCTGCCTCTCATTCTGAACGCCGCACAGTCGTAAGCTTTTGCAGCATCTATATCAGTATCAAATGTCCCTAACCAAACCCGACTGCCCTTCCTGCTCGGGTCACGGATCTCTGCTGCAAACTTGCCCCAAGGCCTTCTCCGCACCCCTCTATAATGCTTCTTCTCTTCATCATCAGCCGATTTGGCTTTAGGTGTGGAAGACCGCTTTACCCAACCAGAACCAGAATACTCTTGAGATTTTAAGTCACCAAATTCATGGGCATATTGACACGAGTCGGAAACAGGGGAGTTGGATTCAGACCCTGATAAAGATTCATCTTGGGTTTCAAGTTTAACGGGTTGGAGATTGTGGGCAAGAGAAGAAATATGAGAATCAAGATTACTGATAAAGACATCAGTAGAAGTGAAGTCTCCAAGAAGATGTTGTCTAATAAGCTCAAGAACAGAGGATTCTTGGGGAGTTGCCATTTTTAGAAGTTAAAGAAAATGGAAATACGATGAGTTTGTAGAAGCAACAAAGCAGGACTTTATATTAACCAAATACTAGTTGCAATTTGATGTGGGACTCACGGTTTTAACCCTGGTTTTGCAGCTGGTCTTATCCATTTCCATTAATGCTACAGTTTATTAAATCTTTTCCCTTTTCTTGTTTTGGTTAAATTTTAAAAGTTGAGCGTTTGGTTTGTGCCACGATACGCATAGTGCCACAACTTGTGCCAACTGCAGCTATTACATGTCCATAGTAGAGTTGTTGTTTGTAATTGTTTTGTTATAATTAACATGTGTAACGTAGGTAGGACCCATATGTTGCAAGGTTGCTCCTATGATTTGGTACGAACTTGTGCCAGCAGAAAGAGCCATCGATTCATGCACTCACTACATAAAAGAGTATTATCTTTGATGATGGAGCCTCAGAAAGTTCAAAAACAAGGGATATGCCACTTGCCAGTCACGGGGTCACATAACCCATCCCGTCTTACCAAGCAAGCATGCAGTTACAAAAACCTTTTTATATAATAATAATTAAAAATTGAGATAAATATCATTATTGTTTGATAAACCTTTTTATGTACGTAACTTTGTGTAAAGGGAAGCAAATATTTATTGCAATGTCTGGAGGTGCATGCATTTGTTTTTCTGTTTTAGCTTAGATAATTTGAAAAGACAGGAAGCAACTTGTTCTAAAATTATATATTATATATGGACGTAAAACCGTGTCCGTGCAAGGGCTTGGCTAATTTATTTCTCTTAGCAAAGTAGGTAGAGAGTCTAGTCTGTAAGAGTGACTGAGCATCAGACTTACATCGTTATGTAATTCAATTCGAGTACCCATTTCAATACAATCTGGAAAGGAAGTGTGTCTACCACATTACATTATTATAGTAATCTTTTATATAAAGAATATTTGTCTCATACGTACGAGAGAGATTCTTTTGATCTTCGAAACTCATAGGTTTAAATATTGGATGAATGAAATCAAAGAACAAATACAATCTGGAAATTTTTAATACATATGTTTCAACAAAAGCAAATATATATTTTCTTGCTTGTCGCTTACTTACTGCTTCATTACCCTAAATTATAAATATACACACCACACCTAAAATTCCAAAATTTCTACGTCATCTCAGACTTTTTCGCCTTGAGATGATCATTCCTAATTTAGTAATATCCAAACTTCTCTTCCCCTTCCTCAGACGACCATTAACTGTGAATATCCCATTGTAGGGTGTGGGGATAACGGCGATAACGGCGGCACACTAAATATCCCAGTAACTTCCCCATCCCAAAACCCTTTCCAACTTGACGGCGTTAGTGGATCCGTCGCTGCTGCCGGCGATGGATTTTCTCTCTTCACCATCTTAATATTGTCACTACTTCCTTCCCTTTCTGTGTCCTCAATTTTCCTTTTGTTGTTGTTGTTGTTGTTGTTTTCTGTTAATTGAGATTCTTGCTGGGGATTTGAATTGCAATTACCAACTTCAAGAGGGAAATTGAGAATCGCTTTGCTTCCTCGTAACCTAAAAGCAGCATTATCGTAAGCTTTTGCAGCTTCTATGGCAGTATCGAAAGTCCCAAGCCAAACACGAGCTCCTTTCTTATTAGGATCGCGAATCTCCGCTGCGTATTTCCCCCATGGCCTGCGTCGAACTCCTCTGTAATGCTTTTCTCCACTAGAATGATCAGACGACCTGTTATTTTCAGCGGCTACTGCCACCACCGGTACTGGCATCACGTTCACAGTTGCCGGAGGAGGAATCGATATTTTACTCATAGCTGGTTTCCTCTGACTCAAAGTGGAAGATTTGGGGGAATTGTTGGAACTTTGAACTGCCTGCTGGGACTTGAATTCCAAGTTGAGGGGTTGATTTGGTAGCAAGTAATCAAAATCTTGAATGTCAGATTTGAGAAAGAAATCATTAGAAGTGGAGATGAAACTATCCAAGGAAGCATAGTCAGTACTAAGGAGATGTTGCGCAATTTGATCCAAAGCTGAAGCTTCATTGGAAGACGCCATGAGAGGAGCTTCTTTTATTTCTTTTCTTTTCAGTAGTAATAGGAGAGTTTACTGGCAAGAAAGAAACTGAAACTGAAGTCTGAAAGAAAAGGAATAAGAAATGGAGGTATTTTTTGAGTGGAAAAGAGAGAGTTAGGGCGAGTTCATATATATAAGAGGAGAAAATAAGAAAGCGGTAGCGTTTCGAGTGAGGTTCTGGGATGGTGAGAGGAAGCATCGTTTGGCAACTTCTGTAATGGAAAGTTAAAATGAAAAAAAGATAAGTCTTTTTCTTTTTTTGTTTTTTAGTGGATATGGTGGAGACTGGACAGCTCTGCTTCCTGCGGGGTTCGGATTAGATGAAAGCTATTGTTAAACTAACTTAAGTCTAATTCTGTATTTGTGATCTTCGTCCCTCTTTCCCCTTCCTTTTGGGTTTTTATTTTCTACTTCAAACAATAATTAAGAAGAAAGAAACAATTCAATTTTGGAGTTTTAATTCACTGTGTCTTTGACTCTTTGACCAACCAGCGTAGGATAGGGTAGGGCAGTATTTAAACATTTTCCTTTTTCTTCTTTCTTTCTTTCTTTCTTTCTCTTATTTTGCATATCTTCATTGACAAAGAAAAGAGAGAGTGTGGAGTGCAGAAATGCCCAGAATTCAAATTTACAGATTAAACTATTTACCTGTTTAATGGCAGAGCCAGAAAGAAAACACTATTAGTTCATGATATAGCTTGGAAACAATGTGTCCTGTCAAAGCTTATTTACAAACGTATCATATCCCTGACCTTGAAATAGGACTAGCTCAAGGTTTAGCTGTCTTTTCTATAACCAATACCATTGATTTTTCTTTAAGTAAAAAATTCAAATAAACTAATATATCTTTTGAATAATTATAGCCGACAATGGCTTGAACATAAAAAAATGCTATCTCTATGTGCCCAAAACTTTGAAAAAACCCATTAAAAGGGATATACGATCCAAGTACCATAGCAGTATGACACGAAAGTATTTGATTAGATGAATAATCAAAGCATGTGGATTGACTTTTGACATTTTTGTCTCTTGAAAAGACAGTGACTTTTTAAGAATAAAACTCGACAAAGCAAAACGAACTTGCCTTGCATGAAAATGGAGGAAGAGGAAGGCTCATCTCATCTGATCAATCCAATTGCATCACCAACTTGCTTGCTCTGCTCCCCCACATGCCACCTCAGATCGATCAGATGGTCCCCTTTTGGTTTTTTGTGTAACTGCTTTAATTTGATTGATTGCTGGATTTGTTCTCGTGATGACGTGTCTGAAAATGACATTTCAATTTTAAAATCAAAATCATTGCTTAATAAAAATATAAAAAAAATCCTTTGATATTGACGGGTGGAAGATGTATGTATTCCATTAAGCTCATCGCCTTTCTTACTTCATTCAATTTTATCTTTGCGTGCAAAGAATGAAAGAGATGAATCGTACATAATTACGTATAATGTTCTTTTTAATATTTCAAATTATAACCAAATCTGAAACCTTGTAATAAATTCCTCAACTTTCATTTCTCTAATATACGATTGTTTATGCTAAGCTCATGTGACGTAATATATGCTTTTACTGGTAATAATAATATCATTCAGAGACAGTTATAATAGGACCCACCATGCAATAATAGCGTAACGTGAGATTGGGACTGCCAAAAAAAAAAAATAATAATAATGTCATTGTATCGTTGTCACTCTAACATTATAAAAAAAAACGTTTAGAATAGCGTAAAAAGTGAAAAGAGAGAAAAAGGAAAAATATTTACCATTCCACATCTATGAATCTTTGTGTAGTTGTATGTGTATATAAAGAAAATAATTTTACTTCTTGATAAGTGTAAATTTAAGAATACTCAAAGTGAATGATTAACTTTTTCTTAGATGATCATTTTTCTATTTCAATTTCTTATTTATAGTACAATTTTAATTGTAACCGTTTAAGTAAGGATCTGATTATAAATTCTAAACGGTAATCTTGATTTTTAATGATTCTTAATGACTTTATTTGACCGGACATTATTAAACATTATAAAATTTAAACATTGTTCATACCTCTTAGTGAAAGAAGGACTTGATAAGTACCCAATTTTCAATTTTTGACTCGATCTAAGAGTTGTTCAGTATAATACCGAATCATTTCCCATTTCTGCTTTGATGTTTGTAAAGGAAACAAAGGCGAGGGCTTCTCTAGCAGGCTTTGGTAATGTTTAATATGTTTTGCTAGTTGAGCAAATATTTTATTATGTTTAGATATAATTTTTTTTCATTATATTGTGTATTTATTTGTTTGAGGCTTAACTTTAAGAGCAAAGGGATTATTTGAAGGCACGTACTTGTATTTATATATCAAATTCATTTTAATTTAATTTGCTATTTTGCATTATTTTTTTCAAGAATTAATTACCCATCTTAATGAATTATTTATTTATATAAAAAAATAAAAATATAATTTTGATGAATAATTTGTTATTTGTTAAAACATGTGATGCTTGTTGTTATCATTATAATTTGATTATATAAAATTTATAAAAGAATCATTATAACTTTTGACTTGTTTATTTTTTAAATAAAATAGTAAATCTTTAAATCTGACTTATCACACTTTTATTTGTATAACGGTAGACTAGTAGTAGAAAAATGATAACATATAATGTATAATTTTTTTTTCTAAAGATAGCAGGAGAAGGAAAGAAAATTAACAAAAACAAGTACCAAAATGAAGCAACATTAAGATGGTGGAGGAGATTTATATAGACAGTGTGGAGTTGTAAAATACCTATTTTTCTACTGGTAATGTGACAATTATAATAATAATTTAACAAGTGTAAAGATAATTTACGCATGAGATTTCTTACGGGATTCAATTCTTGCAATGATTCTCTGCTAGATTTTTATTGCCATGCGTCATTTTTTATTCCACGAGCAATTCTAAAATATCTTTTAATTTTTTAAATAATTACACTTACAGTGTAACAATGTGTTATTTTTTAAATTTTCTATGCATACCTTACTTTACTTTATGTGCCTTTTTCAAAACTTATAATATATTTTGTCTGACATTGAGGCATTGTTTAGTTAAACATTCATATGTAGTCATAGTATAACAATGCATTTATTACCTTATGATTTGAACAAAAGTTTTTTAAACATAATACCATTTTTATAAATATTTTTTATTAAATACTATTCAAGGAAAGAGAGAGTATTTTCACATGATACCGTTTAGGGAAAAATTCCGTTATAATATATGTCATAACTATGGGAAGGTTTCACTTCCATACCACCTACCTACAAGGTAGGATTCCAAAATCTAAAATCACCATTACAGAAATGGTTTCATTTACATATGATAGTAGAAACGGTGACCAAAAGTAGTGTATTATTTGGAGTTAATCACATTAAAGGGACACTACTACAAATGAGTATGAGAGGCCCAAATGACTGTAATTTGAATTCCAAGAAAATGGCCAATGTATTCTAATGTAAGAAATCAAAAGTTAAATCTTAAATGGTCACCAAGGTGTAGAAGTTGCGGCACTTCACGAGTCAGCACTAGGGCTGTAAACGAAATAAACCGTTCGCGAACTATTCGAGGCTCGGCTTGATAAAAGTTCGATTGGGTTTGAGTTCAGTTTCTAAATGAACAATACTTTAACAAAATTTTAGGCTCGTTTAAATAAACGAACCGAACATGAGCATGAAATAGTTCGGCTCGCTAAGACTCGTGAACTGTATCATTTGTGATGCTTGCGAACATGTTCGCAAACAAGCTCGTTTAATAGGCTCAAGAAAAAATTCGTTGAATAGGCTTGCGAACAGGTTCGCGAACATGCTCGTTTAATAGGTTCGTGAATAAGCTCGTTGAATAGGTTCGCGAACAGACTCGTAAATAAGTTTATTTAATAGGCTCGTTAACAAACTCAATAATAGCTCATTTAAAATTCATTATATACTAATTTTATTTTTTTATAAATGTATTAATATTGTAATAATTATTTCAAAGATTGTTATATTGATTAATATATTTAAATTGTAATATAACTTTTTATAATTATAATATGGTAAGAGAGAAATACAAAGATAGAACATAAATCTCAAAAGAGATATTGCATATTAAACCATTGTCGGTTATTGTCTTAAAAATTCTTAAATATATATATATATATATATATATATTAAAATTTCTTAGTTTTTTTTTTTTTTGGATTTAGAACGTTTTAATGGATTTGGTTGCTACATATATTGATATATCCTAATATGAATATTATTATCTTATATTGATTTTATAATATTGTTATTATGATTAATTACTAAGTTATTAATTATATGAACTGAATTATTAAATGTTAAGGCCTAAGGGTGGAATATATGAATATCCATCATCTATAAACACGTAAAATTAGATATTTTGATTTTTAATTATACGTGATATTAATGTATTGTTTTAAATTTTAATTATATCTTTTTAGTATGTATATATAACAATATGGTGATTATTTCTTGTTGAGTTTACAAATTTACATCTTAAACAATATCATTTATATTTGGTTAAGAAACTTAGGAACTACTTATTTTCAAACCAAATTTCAATATTATGGTATGGAATATAATTTTAAATTTCAAAAAAATATTTGGAATGAAATGAATGCAATTTCAAATTTTAAAATATTTTTAAATTTTTTATTACTTATTGGGATCCAAAACCAATTTGATTTACCCATAAACCAAGTGAAAAAGCAATAAATAGATTAAAATTGGGATAGATCATTAGGTTGGACCAAATCGATTCGAATCGAACCGAAATGGTCTAAGCAACCTGCAACCCTAATTTTTTTTCCTTTCTTCCCTTTTTCTCTTTCTTTGGTTGTCTCTCCCTTCAGCGCGGCTCAACTCCCAGTTCCTCTCTCTGCTATTTCTCCAAACTCGTAACTCGCATTAGTAGGATCTCCACTCAGAGTTTGATTCGGCTCGATTCATTTACAGCCCTAGTCAGCACCCTCAGCCTCAGCATCATTTTTCCAAAGAAAATACTAATAATAATAATAATAATAAGCATTAGACCGTGGAGTCAAACTCAGGACCATACTGTTCAATTTCAAGTTCAACATTTTGAATATTTGACCATTACCGTTCCTGATGTCATAGTTTTGCTACAATTCCTCATTTTAAGGCAAAGTAAAATATGCTGCCAGTGCCCCAACTGAAAAAATAATTGGAAGGGGTAAAAGAATTTATTTGGAAATCTTACTTCCAAATTTAAAAAAAAAAAAATCACAGGAAAGGAAAAGCAATCTCCATTACATATTTGAAATTGTAAGCATCGTTATTATAATAATTAATTTATTTTGTGATCGATTATTATAATTTTATTTCTTTTTCAATAATAACAAAAAAGAACAATCACAATAAAAAATCAATTTTACTTTGTTTATAAAAATTAATTAATTTTCAACTAATCCCATTAAATAATTTTCCACGTGTACGCTCTAATGAATCCAAAACTATACCCAAAACACCTATATATTATAAATAAAATAATCGTTTTCTCTTTTCAGAATTTATAACTATAGTCGCTGTAAGTATATTTTGGTGAATTGAAATTTTTGATTTACAGAAATCATTTTCTAAATATTGATGATATAAATAAAGTTTAGATATCTTTACTAAAGTTTGTCCCTTTTAATTAATTTTACTTTTTTTTATGAATTAAATATTTTATTGAAAAATTAAAATGATTTTATAATTAACCGAATAGAAATAGTATTATTTGTTTTCAAATGCCGTCAGTCCGACGATCATGGCGAGTGGCTTACGCAAGCTGTTGACGTCACCTTCTAACAATATCTACCACTATGAGATGAGATATAGGATACATACAGCTCCTGCTCAATTTGCCCACTTGTGACAGTGATGTCCGGAACACAGTTGCTGTTTACAGTTCAAAATTTAATTACTGCTAATTTCTTTATACTATTCCCTATAAATACATTCCATCCTATCCTACCTCTTCTCTTCCTGCATCTTGTCAATTTCCCTCTCTTAAAATGAATGAAGCCATCTTATCCGATTCTAATTTGTCCCATTGCTCTGCTCCAACTTCAACTTATTGCAGTCTCTTTCCTTGCTTAACCGACAACTGGGGCGACTTGCCGTTAAAAGTCGACGACTCTGAAGATATGGTCATATACAACTTCCTCAGAGATGCCGTTTGTTCCGGTTGGTCTCCGTTAGATTTCACCTCCTCCGCTGCCTCTGCAACACCCACGACGACTGTTAAAACTGAACCGATGGATGAGGTGGAGCGGGCTAGCTTCGTTCAAAAAGCCGCTTCAAATATAGTATTACTTGAGAGTACTCCGATTCTTGAAAATAGAAGCCAAGGTACTGATTTATTACAGAAGCAAAATAAGAAGGCTTCCGAAGGAAGGCATTACAGAGGAGTAAGAAAGAGGCCATGGGGTAAGTTCGCTGCTGAGATAAGAGATCCTGCTAAAAATGGCGCCAGGGTATGGCTCGGGACTTACGAGACGGCGGAGGAAGCTGCTTTGGCTTACGATAGAGCAGCTTTTAGGATGCGTGGCTCGAGGGCTCTGCTAAATTTTCCACACAAGATTGGATCAAATGAGCCCGAACCGGTGAGAATCAGCAATAAACGCCGGGAGACAGAGATTGCCGCGTTGGCTAAGCGAAGGAAAAGTATGGCCGGTAATGAAATCGATGAGTTGGAGCCGGAGAGGGAGAAAAAAAGACACAAGGCTGTATTTCAGGTGGGACTGATGACAGTTGGCGAACAATTATTGGTCAATTAATTACTTCTAATTTTGGTTTGTTTACTGTTGTACCTTGTCGTTGGATGTATCGGGTGTGAATACGGAACAGAATGAGTTTCTAGTCGTTGTCGTCTTCTTCTGCTCTGTGACAAGATGCATGCACACTGAGATATTGACCACTATTATTGTGATTACTCATATATACACAATCATGAAGTCATCAATTTGAATGATTAATCTGTTTTTGCTAAGTTCGGTATTGATCTTCAAATTTCCATCCTATATTTTTAAAAAAGGTTTATGATTTTAATTATGTCAAAAAAATAATTAAAAATAATTCTGAAGATTAGCAACGTAATATTGCATCAAAATTAAATTAATATATATATATTGGAAATTAGAGTTAAACATTTTTTTTAAAATAGTCAATTTGATGATGAAGTCAGATGAAATTAAGTGCTGTTTTTTAATAAATAAATAATAATAATTAATTTAATCATTAAATACTAAACGCTATTTAAAAAATTATTTCAAAATTACGATAATATTTTATAAAAAATAAAAATTAATTTTGCGAATATCTTTTAATGACATGACATGCATCACGATTTGATTTATTTAATGGTGTTTGATGTCAGCTTATGCACATCATCTAATATACATATTTACTGTTAGGTGATACAGAGCTTTGAGAAATCAAAGTTGTAGCTTTTTTTGATATTTTTATGGCAGAAGTCTTTATGAATTATTGACCTACCTACCTCTTTTTAATCAAGTCATAGATCAAAAGAAGGTGAATAAATACTTTTTTTATGTATTTTGTGGAGAGATTATTATAAATTAAATATTAATAAAAAGAAATTAATAGTAATGGAATGTGTACCCACCACACTCTGGACCTCAACTATTTGTCCTGACTCACCTGCCTATCATTTGTTTCAAAATAATAATCCAATAATATTTTATTTTTTTATAAAAATAATTGAATTAGTTCATTTTATTTTGGAAAAACAGTTGTAATTTGCTGGATAATTGAACATCTTTTTTGTATTTTAAATTGGATTAGTTGATTGGTATCATGTGCTGAAAAGCTTAACACATAAGAGAACTGATTAATGTTTGCCTAATCAATAATATTCGACAGTCAGGTCTATCTGTCTATTGTTTCAAGTGGATTTATATGATATAAGCTAATTTGTTTAATCTCTTAACCTATTAATCATGCTTAATTAAAGGATTATGGATTTGATAAAATATGAAAGGAATAAACAATTTTGAGTGGTTGACTTCTTTATTTCTTCCTTTTTGAATTAGCCAATGGTGTTTTTACATTAAAGTGCGATTATCAATGATTAATGCCAACTAATGGTTCTTTGATTAGTTTTCGCAGAGAATGAGAAAAAAGAGCCTTTCTGTAATGATTAATCCTACGTGTGAAGCGTAAAGAGGAAAGTATGTATGCTAATTAATAAATCTAATCTTGCAATTATCTAATTATAATACAATATTATTGCGAGTGGGGTGGAAAATAAGAAAAGAACCTGTCCATCCTGAGGCCGAGTTTTGGGCCTTCGTTATCGTATAGGGAAGGCCGGCCCATATTAAGAGATGGTTCGCGAATAAAAGAAAGAAGAGCATTTCATAGATAAATGTCACATGCAAATAAATAAATATTAGAGTAACTTCACTTGACATGTGCAAATGATGGAGATCTCCCTCCACTGGATGTTCTTTTATAAAAATGAACCTAATTAAAATTAGTAAGGCAAAGTTGCAATTGTCGAGATGCCATAGGATCATTACATTGAAGATATGGACTCACCTTAAAATTAAAAAATGATAAGGATAGGGTGGATGAGAACCAAACGTAGGCTAAAAGTTTCGTAAAATGCAATTCGCCCCGTGTGCTGTGACTGTGGTGCAATGCAAATGCCAATGCCTGACTGTTCAATTTTGTCTCATCATTTATCGTTTTTGTTGCAACAACTTCAAATTAGACAAAAACAAACGTGTCCTAAAACAGATCCACTCCGTTGCATGCAACCCTTGCATGAAAACCTCCTCAACACGTACCCCTTCTTTCTTCAACACGTGCCATCCTTCTTGGGACCCAATCTCTCCTTTCCTGCTATAAATTTCACCGTATTATTTTCACAACTCAATCGCCTACAACCGTATATCAAATATCACAGATCGTAAACCCTTCCTTCAATTGATTCTGGGCTTCAATCGCTTCAATGGCGGAGCACCCACAGTCGCAGCAACTTGGCCATCAGCCACGATCCCACCAAGTAGTGAAGGCAGCCACTGCAGTCACTGCCGGTGGATCTCTTCTAGTTCTCTCCGGTTTGACCCTTGCTGGTACGGTCATTGCTCTGACCATAGCCACTCCCTTGCTGGTCATATTCAGTCCGGTTCTTGTTCCTGCGGTTATCACAGTTTGTCTGATAATCACAGGGTTTTTAGCCTCAGGCGGTTTCGGCGTCGCTGCCATTTCTGTCTTGTCATGGATTTATAGGTTAAAAAGAAATTTGCCTACTTTCTTTCATTTCTTTTAACGCATAGTATTAAAAAGACAATGTTTGACGTTGGAGACACGAATTGCAGGTATGTCACTGGGAAGCATCCACCAGGAGCAGAAAGTTTGGACCAGGCACGCTTGAAGTTGGCGGGAAAGGCAAGAGAGATGAAAGACAGAGCTGAGCAGTTTGGACAGCATGTAACAGGTCAACAGACTTAGAAGAGAAGTGGATTTTGGCGGTTGATGGAGAGAACACAAAATGGCTTTGATATATATAAATATATAAGTCCTTTAATTAACATGGAAGGCCATTGCTTGTCTGTTGTATTTCTTTTTTTGTTTTTTTAAATATGTAATTTGTTAATGGGTCTTCCCTCTTTTGTGAGTTGTCTAAAATAATTTCTTGTCACGTGTTGAGGTCTCTGTAATCAAGTCTTATTTTGTTTGTTGATGAATTTGACGTTTCCATACTTTTTGGTTTTAATTACTAATTACTAGCTATTTTCTTTCCATCTAAATGATTATTCATTAATTGGAGTGGCTTGTAGGTTTTCAGATAGATGTATGTTAAGAACAAGACAGGGAGGTACGTGTCCCGGTGCATGGCAATTATAAATGACACTTGTTATATGCATAATGCTTTACGACGTTAAGGGGAAAAAAAATTGGAAATGATTTGAAAAGATGAATGAAGAAGTGGTGGATGGAGAGTCCTTGTCCTTGATTGAGCTTGTAGGTTTGGAGTAGATAAATCTTAAAATCTTTTTTTATTGGCTTGGATTATGACAATATCTTATGAAGGCAAGAATGAAGTTTGTCCATCGCCAAAGTGACTAGATTTATGATCCAACAACAATATTAGCCTTTCGATAGAAATATTCAGAGGAGGTGATTTTTTATAAGGAGTGTCTTTTTAAGATTTTTTATTAAAAAAAATATATATTATCTTTAAATTCATCAAGTCAATAGACAAAATTTTAAACTCATCGGAGACACAAAGCAACATAGTATTTCATAAAATTAAAATTTGGAAGACAATATGATTTGGGTTCTTGGGAAAGAAACCCGGTCACGGCTACAAATCGGTTTCCCTGAAATAATAAGAGAATGTTTTTCCTATCGATCGATCACAAAGAGGCAGCTAGCAGGAAAGTTCAGTTTTGATTTGACTTCCTGCACGAGGAGGAAACAAGGAAAAATGTTTGTCCAGAAACATTCAGTTCAATATCTTCTGACTTTGAAATAAATTTACAGTTTGTTTGTCAGAATTTAACAAATTTAAACATTTCTATTCCAGGATTATTCATCTCTGTCAGCTTGATTATCCAGGCAGCCCAGCAAAGAAGCAAACACTCGACAACTAAATTAAGAAACAAATAGCGCTCATAATCACAGGGCCACAGTCACAGACGGACTCTGTCTCTGGGCTCTGCCTGCTCCACCTTTTTATTGGGGCTCTCTTGATTTACCATATGCTTTACATTGGAAAATGCAGGCCTTCCAAGCTATTTGATTAGTGATTTCTTCCAAGTATTTTTCTGAAATATAAATAATTTACCATCCATCTTCACTCCCAAAACGTACAAATATAATACTTCCGGTTCCTCTTAACATCTCATCACAATACTAATTACTAATTAAATACTCAATTTAAACATAGTTTCAAAAATTACACAAAATTAATTAAGTTCACTTAACCAATTCAGAAATCCAATCAAGATGAGGCAATTCACCTTCTGCTTCCTCAATTCCTCCACCACCTTTATTCTCTTCATCCACAATACTCCAATTCCTCAAACTATTCAGCAACTCGTCCATCCTAATTCCCGATGACGTAGAACCCTCGTCACTCCCGCCCTTCATTCTCGCCCGGTACACAAAAGGACACGCATATTTCTTCTCGGATCGGAGCTGCTCCGGCGTGTGAGCAAAGAAACAAACCTTACGCTGGCAAAAACGCCCCGCATTGCATGCACGTGTACGGTAACGTGCAGGGTGCAGCCAGTACTCGAAAACGCCATGTGCGTATTCGCACGTGTCACCTTTATGACATTTCCCGTTTCGAAACCCAGGGCAAGCGATGGCCACGTAGGGAACCTTTCGCGGGTCTCGACGAGTCGCTTTCTCTCCGCGATGGGCGTAGGGGCACTCCGTCCAGTCGTGGCTGCGAGTCCTGGTGCACCGTTTGATCTTGTAAGCGTACATGCGGAACTCATCGGAGCCGTAGATGGCATCGTGGATGTTATCGTAATGAGGTGGTGTTACATTTAGCCCTGAGAACGCATAATCGCCGAAATCGTAGAATTTAGTGTAATCAGTGAGATTGATTCCGGTCAACATTTTACCGTATAATTTGAAGAGAAAAGAAAAGGGGTTTGATTATTCAAATTGCATGCACGTCAAAGAAAACCCTTCTTGTAGGGTTTTATAGACAAAGAAAGATTGTAAATATTATGTGTATATATAGTATACAATGGAATAGCTTCATAATACAGGAGAATTCATTTAAAGGAAAATATGAAGAGAGGAAAACCAGAGAGAAAATAAAGAATCAATGTATAAATATTTATATAAGAGAAAGAGGAGTTTCAAGTGCAGTAGTGAAAGAGATGGAGATAAAGAATGGCATTTATAGAGCAATGAAGTTGAACTCTTTTGTTGAGTTAAAAGCTAACTATCATTAGTTACATTTAAACCCTATATATCTGACCTTTCATCTAACGGTAACGGACGTCTTCCGGTGTGACCTGGACAAGAGGTTGTGCTTCTCTGTAGCCACTGGGAACAAATTTTGTTACCTCTTTAAGGCAGTTGTTAGCCTATGCAGAAAGCAATTCTCTTCCATTCATCAACTCTGTGCCCTTTTTTTGTTGGCCAATTTCAGCAATTTATCATAAGAAAAAATAATTTTCTATCTTTAATTAATAAATTTATTTTTAACATTAATATGGTTAATTTGGTTGGAGCTACGATTTTTTTTTAAAATTCCAAATTAATATATGGTAATGTGAGTAAAATCTAAGCCTAAGCGTGGATGTAATTTTTACGAATCCTGTAGTTAAAAGTATATAATTTAACGGAAGCCGTAGTTTGCAAATTTGAACTGGGCAAGACGGCGGCGTATGGAGGGCCAAGATAGTAAAAGATGGTAGAAATGTGGCGAAGGGGCAAAGAGCGATAGTGCATGGCCAAACACACGTGTAGATGATAAGCCGCGCGACTTATATTAGGACAAAAACGACATGGGATTCTCTACTTCGCGTGTTATGTATTATTTGTCTTTAATTTTGGCGAGCGTTTCTTCTTTTCTTTTTGGTAACATATTGACAAACTTATTGTCATCTTTTTTACTTTTTCTCTTATTTTAAACCCCAACTTCTTTTTTTTTTTTTTATTACATCTCAAATTTCATTTTATATTATAAAATAATATTACTAATAATTATTAATGAGATTTGGCAAAGTAGCTTTACTTAGATTGGTCTCTCCTCGTGGTATTGCAACTTCAAACAGGATAATTTGCATATCATTGCTCAGCTTTTTTAAAATTAATATTCGTGGGTCCACAACATCCTTAAAAAACTCTTTCATCAAAACGTGGCACGATACTGACCTCGAGGTCTTCACTTTATGACGGCATTTTCGTTTTATAAAATAAAAGCAAAATGGCATGCAGACAGATACGTGGCACAGGGTAAGTAAAAAGAGACAAAAGATCGTTTTGCAGATAGTAATAGAAATGAAACGAACTCGGCGAGTAAAGGGCATCCTCACATTCAGCGAGCGTTTTTTGACGGTTTGGTGGCAAAACGACAACACAACCTAACTACCTTCTCAGTCAGGACTTGTCTTTTATCAAACTTTGGCAACCACGGGGTCCACGCCAAGTCAATATCACTGGGTTTCACTTGACCCACCCAATTTAATGCTAGGAATTCAATGAAACAGGAGAACGAAAGGGGGAAAAAAAAAAAAAAAAAAAGGTAAGAAGCCCCTTTTAGATTTCTTTTTCTTTTGATGTGGTCTCCAGCCTTGTATCAATTCATTAAACTACTAAAAGACAGTTTATATCATATATATATACACACATGCGAGAGAGAGAGAGAGAGATAGAGAGTACACTGATATTCAAAATAAGGGCTTATTTTTTTAAAAAAAAATCTCTGTAGGCCAATAAATAAATAAGAATAACAACAATAATAATAATAATAATAATAATAATAATAATTGATTCTCAAGATTTCGGTGCTTTTAAATGATTATTGATTGGGAAAAACATGGTACAACATAACAATTACAAGAAGACAGAAGGCAAATTAGGCCATCAAACCTCCGGAGCGAAAAAGGCACGAATCGCCTTGCCTCTGATTGGTAAATGATAAGGAAGCATTTCCTCTTTGCCTCTTCATTTGATTGAGCACCAACAAAAATATATGTGTTTTGTCATCTCTTTTTAGCTTTTCACAGGATCCGAAACCTGCTGTTGGTATTGCTCAAGGGCAATATTACAACTGTTCATGGTACGGGCATCGAGGAGACCATGATTCCATAATTTTATCATAAATAATCTCCAACACCTGTCCACGCAAAACCAAATTCCTATAACAGCAGAGAAGAACTAAACTGGAACTTGAATGGATCATGTGTATTATGGCAATTCCCAAATGAAAGAATTGAATTACCATAGTAGGGCCGGGGCTCGGACAAGATCATGCCCGTGTAATCTTGAGAATGCCTCACATGCCCAAGCGATATGGCCATCTGCCAGGACGCTGTCCCCATACAAAACAAGTATGACACAAAATGGAAACCACAAATGTACATTAAAACAATAATTTTCAAACAATCAATTAATTACATGTCAACAAGGGCAGGAGCCCCTCTCAACATCTTAAAAAACAAGCTTTAACTCATTTGACATGCACTTTAACTTGCAGATAATCCAAAATGAATCAACTTGCTAAAGATTAGACTAAATACTATATCATTGAGTTGCATACATAACTGGATCAAATATGTATCCTAGTGATGTAAACAACCTTTCATAAGAAACATACTGATAAAAGCCATACACGTAAGGATGTTATTCAACTTGAAGGACCCACAAAAGACAAGCACATGGGCAAGGAAATATAACAAGTCACTCCAAAGTTGAGCAAAAATCAAGCCCCAGGTTATGGCTCTAGTTGGAGCTAAATGTCCAGAAGTATTCTAAAAGAATGTCCAGACACAAAGCTTTCTGCTCTGTGGAGGTTAGTATGGTACAACATTCCCCTTCCCTTGGGAGAGTATTCCCATAGCTCCCACGCATGACCTCCAAATCACAATAGCTGATTTTGCCATTGCTCAGAAGAGCACTGACCCTCACCCTTTGTTTGGGAAGGAGAGGAAGGGAAATGATAGAGGAAAATAATGAGAAATTATTAACTTTCTTTCCATAGTTATTTTTCACCCTTGTGTTTGGATATATATTATTTTCTTTTGTTTGGAAAAGGGGAAAATTCTGGACAAAAGAAAATGTTATTATTGAAAATCGACAATTATATCTTCACCTAAATAATGGGGTATTTAAGAAAGGGTTAAAGTTTGTTGATTAATTTGGAGTATCTGGGTCATTTAATAAAAATGAGTGAAAGTCTCACTTTTCTCTATTATTTTCTATCTAAATTGGAGAGATTCAGAACATGTGGCCCAGGAGAATGAAATATTACTTCAATTTTTTCCCCCTCTCCCAAACAAGGGAAAATACCTTTCTCTAGATAATTTTCATAGTTATTTTCCTTCCTTCGAAAAAAATATTCTCATCCAAACAAAGGGTTAGGGTTAAATTTCTTTGGATCCAATTAAACTAAAGACTCGTAATTCCCTGCATACCTCCCCAACAACACCTCAATCAACCCAAAAGATAATGCCACCCTGCCAAATGAGGCCTCATCTTAAAAGCAACAGACATAGAGAGACCATAATTGAAACGGAATAGAATCAATAGACAACCAAAAACAGAATATAAAAAGAAGATTACCGCTGCTTCCTCACAAATGAGTTCCATAAGTGCATCATTTGCTTTTCATCTTTAGTAACATCCACAAAATCATCAAGCATCTGCAGCATAATAAAGCAGATGTCACCAAAGCTAATGGAGAGGGCCAACTTACAAGCAAAAACATATTTCAACATATTATATTTCAACAATGAAACATACCCTTCTATCTTCAAAATCTGCAACATCATCATCAACTTCATCTTCACTATCCCGATCTGACATTACTTGCTCAATTGCCATTGGCTTCAAATAACAAAAAACAAAAGAAAAGTATCCATTTCAAATTATTTTGATGCATATAATTAATCAGACAAAAGAAAACATGACTGCAAAATTTACAAGAAACTTCCCATATTTGAGAAACACAATTTTTATAATTCATATGGCTTGTGAAGTTGGCAAATGACTCTAAAATGCTTTAGATAAACAGGGAATAATTAGATGACCATGATCTATAGAATTTAAACTGAAAATTCGACAACAAAAATATAGACATGGCCGTATTTCTGATTTGGAAAATGTTGTCAATGATGATATCTAGACAATTTTCATTCCATACATCCATCTATATCATCACTACATGAGCACAGACAAATCAAAATTGAAATAACCGTCTTCTAGTATAAGAGCAGTTGATATTTTCAAAATGTCACATGCCTGGAAGTGCCACTTGCTCACACATGTCAAACTCTTCCAATTAAATAAATACAATATGTGTAGTTCAAAACAAAACTCAGATCAATTTCAACAAACACTGATAAGGCAGATAATTCCCTAATATGCATGATAACCTGAATTAAACACAGATTAGCAAGCAAAACAAATTTAAAAAAATGAAATTTTTGTCAAAAGATAAAGCCACTACTCACCTGAGCTCTATGTGAGTGAAAAAACTGCCTTCTGTGAAGGAGGGTACGGCTGGAAAAGGGATCATATTAGATTCAACCATTCTTGTTACAAGCAATTTGAGAAACATGTAGCAGCAATTTCATGGGTATACTGAATAGTCAATTAAGTTAAAAAAAAAAAAAAAAAGTCAATAGATTACTCGCAACCAACTACTGCAGCCTAACACATATGGCGTTTAACCCATCCAGTAAATGCTTTACCTTCCTGACAAAGCCTGACAATGGCCATCGAATTAAATTAATGCATTTTCCCATTGCCTAAAGAACTAACAAATATATGCTAAAAACATAGAAGAACTGCAACATACTTTCTCAGGTCAGACCGTTCAATGGATAATTTTCTTGTCTTAGCAAATTGCAACATGGCAGGGGGTGCAAAGTTATTTCCAGATGCTGACTGAACACATTCAGGATCAGGATATGCTTGTGGCCCAGAACCGGAAACCCCTACAACATCAAAGCTGGAAGGAACATGTTCGGCACATGACGCAGCACCAATGCTAGCAATAGGCAAATCCTTCCTACCTGAGATACAAACATCCAAAAGAAGCCATCATATAAACATCATATATGAACCATGCAAGAAAAATAAGCACAAGATTCAACTAAAAGAAAATCAAACAAAAATTTTTCAAAATCATCCACAGATGAACACTGTTGATGAATCTGTTGGAGAAAAACTGATATACACAGAAGAATTTCCTCAGAGGGCATGAAAAAACTTATCAGGCACTATCTTAGATACATCCACTTTATGCATGCATGCAAAGACAACTATGCAACAGATATAAAATATAGCAGTCATTTGTGTTCCCATTTTATGTCAGTAGCACCACATGGCTCTCAAATAGTTCTTTTAGCCCTACATGAAAATGATCTAAAATATGTTGACTATGCAATCCATTTCCTGCGATGGCAGAAAATAGGTGGAAAAATTCAGAGGGTCCAAACAATAGAAAACCCACCTCTCTCCCTCATCAGTGCCATTTGGCTTCTAGGAATATGTACAAACAACAGATATATGATCATTCATGGAGGAATCCGTTATATCTTTTCTAGTTCAGTTTCTTGTCCCATATTTGCAGTGTTTATAATTCTTGAGTGTCACCATTGATCACATTTAAACCTCAACAACTCAATTGAAGAAAATAAACAAAAGGACATAGTTGCCATGCATAAACTCATTCTTCAAGTATCATCAAAATCAAATTAGAGGGCAGCATCAATGATCCATCAGAGTTGGGGTATAAGTGCATACCATCAGTCTTATCAAGGATATTAGGGACTCCCTTGCGCAGGTTTGACTCAAGGATGAATGGATGTACATGCTTTGCATTTTGAACAAGGTCCCGTTTTCGTTTGTGCCTTGGTTTGTTTGAGCTGCAAATAAATACACACACCCATTTCAACTCGTTATATTCTCAAACATCAAGAAAAAAGACATACAGCCAAACCAGCCTATGAGTTCAGGGAAGATAATCTGATTTACCAGAAGAAAAATGTCTGTTGCTTTGGATCGACACCATCAGCAACAATCTGAAGAAAACACATTGGCATATTAATTCCAAGAGCAACAAGTGGGAAGAAATTCATAAGAGCAGTTAGCAAGAGCACATAACACTTCCCCCGGTTTCATCTAAGCAGTTAGCATGTACTTCCTAATTTTCCAATAGTATTTATTTACGAATAAATAGCAGAAATTGTACAAATGATATTACATTTTCTGTAATTATGCAAATTTATAAAATTAAGGACTTGCCAGTTGAGCATCATGAGAATCTCCCTCCACCCGCCGAAAATAACATAACCTCCCATAGTTAATCTCCCTTTGAAACAGGGAAAATAACGTCTGTGTGTACGGAACACTGGCAAGACAATAATTGGTATACACATTTTGCAATTAATTCATTGCTTGACAAATATATCATGGGTCATTAATACACTCATCACAGACTAAACCATGTTTGTTATCATAATGAGAATCTTATGATTACAAACAACCGAATTGACCTACTTATGAAAGATTAGCTTAATAGTAAAAAGGGTGTATACATATTGCATGAATCTATTCCTAAAGAGGATATAATTAGTCATCCAATTTGGCCAAGCTCAAACAAAGTTTCCGATAAAAGAAAATTGGTAATGTTTCAGATTTCATGACAGTAGTGATTGTACTTTAAAATAGTCAGAGAATATTCAAAGCAATAAATTCACTTGTAACAATGCTTTCCTAGAACAGGGACTTTCACCTATGGTCTTCAGAAGCCATTACTGACAAATTAACATTATTGTTCTTAGAAAAATTGCAAATTAAAGGAGAAAATATTCTAACCTCAGATCTCCAGTTATCAGTCTTCACTGATATATTTACAGCTTGAAACTCTTCAGTTACCTACAAAATATCCAATGAATTAGTTTCGTAGTCATAATCCAGAAAATATAAATGGCCGGAGTTCACTAAGATTCCTGAAGATTACCAACCCAAAATTCAAAGTTGAAGAGATCATGTGATGAAGGCAAATGATATCTTAGACCCTAGGGAGGGAAAAAAAAATGTAAGCATCCAACATAAAGCTCAGCAAAAAGAAAAATGGAGGAAACAAAAGAAATATAAAAAGCATCATGAAACAAACTCTAGCAACTATGATTTGCTTCCAATTAGAAGGAAAAGGAATGAACAGAAGTAGAATGAAGAAGCAAAGAATGTTCCTACCCTAAAGCTTCCACATTTTACCAAGCAGAATGGGCACGAAAAGTCTTCAGTTACTGAAAGATAGAGATCCAAAGGTTAGGAAAGAATAAGAAAAAGAATTTGTAAATCTCATTCAGGAAGAACCAAAAACCAAAGCAAAAAGTAACATAATTTTTCAGTTATAAAAAGCAAAGTATCTAAAATCAAGGAACCGAAATGTTTAAAAACGAAATCCATGCTTCTCCAAGGCTGAAGATCTCAATCATTCAGCTCATGCCAAAATTTGAAACCTAGTTACTTTCAGCAAAATTTACTGGCAAAAATTCAAAAATTAACTATATCATTGAAAATTCTTACTCAAAATAAACCCAGGCTCTTTCCCTAAATATTTCATGAAGTTCTAATATATAAAAATATATCCATCACTATATTCCATGCCTTCATAAGCCAAGTTGGATAGAAAAGTCTTAACAAGTCAAATTCAGACAATGGAAGGAAACAATCCCTAGAAGTAGACATGCTTCCTAGTTGATTCATGGCACCTGCCAAGGCCAGTGTGTATATTCTAGGAAAAAAATTATCAAGGAAAGCAAATGCTGTTGAGCTTGAAGGAGCACATTATATCCAACTGAGACTAGGCAAACAATAATAGACCACTACTGAGATCAATATCTAACTCCATTTCACTTTGAAATAGACGACTCCAGGATAGATTTCAAAATCAATGAGTCTGATTCCATCAATCATTCCAGCACCTTCTTACTAGGATTTTACAATCTCATAAATCAATTATTCTCCATTTATAGGTAAGCTGAAAGCAATATTTTTATAAGGCTTTCAATTGATGATAAAAAATTTGATAAATCCTCTGCTTTGGACAGTCAATTGATCATTGAAGAGATTACATATCTCAGGAAACATTTCCACAACCAAGCACCTTTTAGGAAAAGGAAATGAATAGACATCACACAAGATTGAGTAGAATGTCTTTAGATAATCAACAGTACCTTCAGTCTTTTGCAACTTATTATTGTAATACCTATAGTTGAAAATGACATTTCCAGCCCTCAACCTAAAAAAAAGAAGTTACGAAAATATAAGTCATACATCATCAAACAAATTCTCAAATCAGGATCAACCCAAATACACAACAATATTACCAATGCCAAATTTTTCCACAGCATAGAACTTCATATATTCAAAATACCAACAGAAAATGAAAATTAAAACATTGAGTGAGATCCTACTCTACATTTGACAAATAGCACAGCAAACAGCCTACTTTCAGCAATAACACCCATCATATCTCACCTTTCCTATCTAGAGTGTAAACTCAATTTACACTAAGAATATTGCAGAAAGAATTAAAAAGGGGAAGTGTTATTCACTTATAAAAACTATGTGGAACACAAAAACCAAAATAACCAAACCTTTTCAATTCTATAGTAACATGAAAAGTAATAATATCACAAAGTTCCATGCATGGAGCAGCAAGCCATCATATCAGGAACTTGAAATGGTAACAAATAAGTTCTAATTCTACATTATTAGCGAACAAAGGGCCAAATCACACAAATGCAACCAAAGATATGCATTTACCACCTCAAGACTTCAAGAATGGAGAAACAAAGCAAGAATGAAATTGAAGAGTTGAAAGGGAAGATGACAAAAGTGAATTATGATACATCAAGGATTACCGAATAATATGAGATAACGATGAAGAAGAAATGTCACTGCATGTGTATGAGTGATAAGGAGATTTTTCCTTGGCCCCAACCTCTTCTGCAGAAATGTTGACTTGTATTCGTTGTGCTAGATTCTTTGGAAAACCAAAAAGTGGCACTTATCTGTCAGTAAGCTCATCTAGCAAAATATGTGGGTTAAAAGAGATAATTTAAAATCAAAATGAAGAGTTCAAGGGAGAATGAACCACAGTTTCAGAATTATATGGAGTTTGAACTGAAAGGCATTTTTCGTCATTCAAATAATTTAACTGCACAAGGAAACACAAAAAAGCACTTACAAAGTCAGAAAAATAGAATCTTTTGAAAACAAAATAAAATTTGCATGAAATGAACAATAAGATATCTATCGCAGTTCAACTACATCACATTAACTATATGACAAAAATGAAGCAACTCCTGAATAATTACAAGTAAAACTGAAAAAATTTGAGAAAATTGTATGAGCTTGGGAGAAGTTAATAGTTATTCAGTACTGCTACCACATGGCATGCAGTCCAATGCCAGAGCTTTACCATAAAATAAATAAAAGGAATAACCAATCAAGAGCTACCTAATACCATACCTTCAAGAAGCATGATCTCATGTCAACCTGTGACATCACCTCCACCCTTTGTCCCAAACTCAAGTTTGGTGACTTCTCCCATGACATATAGAGCGATTCGAGAGGTATTGTGCCCAATAGGCAGCATCCTCCAACATTTTCTGTGTCATAAATCCAATTAAAAATGGAGACTAATTTTGATACTTGATAGAAAAAAATTAAAATATAACACTTCTTCGAGAATAGAGTAGGATTACATATCCAACTTTACAACATTCCTTGATATTTGTATTTTACCAATTACCACACCATAACCAGCATTGCATGGCAATCCAAACAATTATTTATATGCATAAAACTATAAAGCGTGCTTTTTAATTCAGAGCATCGATACATAAAGGAACTATTGACTTCTTGTAACCTTCATCAAAGCTAAAATACATCATACATTATCTAATAGGATGTCAAAATGCCATGAAAAATAATGGGAGAGATTATATTTGTATCTTAATAAAGCAACTCAGATTAACGAGAGCAAATAAGTTTTAGCTCTTTGAAAACAAAGGCTTATAACTTATAAGAATGCCATGTTCCATAAACATATCATAATTTCGCAGCTCATAACTTCTCAAGAAGACACTTAAAATCATAATATATTATTACTTCTCAAAAACTTCAAAGGATCACAGTGTAGCATGTTAACATTTTACTAACCATGAGATGGATTAGCAAGAGAAAAGTTGCACATTTAACAAATGTGTCTACTGAATACCACATCTGCTTTTTCACATCAAATTGGAAATTTAATATTCACATTTACAGTAATCCTATCTATTCTAACTTTTCATGACAAATTCAATATTTATTTTCTTGCTTGTAGACGTTCCACACTTTAAATTCCAAAAATTTAGGAACCAACAAAAAACAACACAAGTGTGTTAATTTCTATATTTGGCCCACAGCAGGCACACATCGTCACCTTTTCACCAAGCTATCATCTAACAAACAATTAAGTAACAAAACCATATCTCACATGCAAATAATTCCATACCCAAATGACCCTTGATCAAATCAACTCCATGCGTTGAACTCTGGGATCCAGCTGAAAGAAAAATAAACAATCTGATGAAATTTTTTTATGAGGCCCACGGTTAAGTTCTTAAATATCAATCATATGAAAGCATACCACTGCTAACAAACAATATTGCAAGTGAGCCAGACTTGACCTCCAATGCTAATTTGTTAATCTCAGGGAGAACAAAATTAGCTTGAGCCTGGGTACTTCCCTCAATTCCAGAGAATTTGGTCAACACACATGCCCGATGAAAGCGATATACTGTAGAATACTTCATTTTGGAATGGAAAAAAAAAGGAAAAATCAAAACAGTAGAGAATGAATGAGTAAATCCAAGAGACGATTCCAATTTCTTGATGAATTTGGTTTCCTAGAAAAGTGGAAAATAAAAAACCTCTGTGCCTCCCGCGCCTGACACTGTTCTCGCCAATAAAATGTATAATGGAAACAGACTACCAGATAGTGCACTTCCATTTACAGTCACAAACAGAGAGACAGTCACTTTTATTCTACATTCAACCAAATGAAATTTGTTTAGTGACAAGCTAATGTTGTGAGCTGGAAATTAAACTAATTTCTTGCACTGTACTGTAAATTTAATTAAAGAAAAGAAACCATTTCAACAACTAAAAAGCTGCCAGAATCATCAAACTACTAGGCAATAAAATAATCATAAGAAAAAACAAAATGGAAATACTCAGTGAATAAACTCGTGTGAAGTACCAAAGAAACTCATTAAAGACTCTATGAGACAACTTGAGAAAGGAAGACGTGTGTGTGTGTACTTCAAGCAAGTTGTCGAAGCTGTAAAACCTCTGAACAAGAGAACTTTGTAGAGAAACCACTCCTAAACCAATTTTCCTCGACATTCACAGTGCCAACTTCTCAAATAATTCTACGCAACGTCAAGAAACTGTTTTACATTTGATCCCTTCATACTTGAGAAAAAGAAAAGTTAGACTGAAATATGATTACCTCCTTTTGTGCTTTGCTTGAATTTTGTAGTTCAAACATCTTTGCAGAAATGATGGCTACATCAGAAAAATAAAGATGGAAAAAAAAAAAAAATTAGAGTGACATATGCCACAAGGAGAAATTGGAAAATTGAGCAAATGCATATTGCTATCCAAAAGATTTTAGCCGATTACACAGAAAGTCAACAATGAGAAAAGAAAACCAAAGGGTTCAAACTAGATGAAATTGAATATTAATGTATTTATAACACTCAACAGTCAATCTCTAAACTCAAAAGAACTCCAAACTCTATAATGTTTATACAAGTGAAACATGAGACGCTGAAAACATGGAAATACAAATCTATTAAGCAACATTTACATTTCTTATGGCGCGACGTTGGAGAATGTTATAGAGTTCAACAGGTTTGCAATATATGGAAAGACTCTCTTCAGCTGCCATTTCCTCTTCAGCGGATAAATGCATACGACCATCTTCACGGCACATCTGATCCGTGCTTCTTGTATACCTGCTATTAGCCCCCAAATTATATCCACTCAAAGAGAACAAACTTCAAAATTTCTCGCGTAATTTATAATTTATAAGGAAGAGAAACGTACGATGAGGTTTCGCGAGCTACTAAAGGGATGCCCGGCATTATTGGCTACACTATTTCCAGCGTAAATAGTTTCATAGCTATAAATAACTTCGTTATCTACAGTTTCACTCAGCAGAAACAGAAAAACCTGCACAAAATTTGAGCTCAGAACAGATACCTAATGCGCGTATTGAAATTGAGGGGATAGTTTTCGTCTCAATTTGGGACTAATCTAGAGAGAAAGAAAAAGAAAAACCCTAAAGAAAGCCTGCACTTCGCGCTCTCGAAACTTGGAAATGGTCGAGTTGTTCGGTTCAGTATTCCATAATTGAAGCGGACACAGTTTGAGTTTGAACAATCGAGAACCAAACGACAGTAAATATATTTTGAATCGGACCAAACGACAAACAAGGAAAGATACCCCAGGAGACACCAGATAGATTTTGGAGAGAACAGCGAGAAAATAGAAATAATTTCATTTGTTTCCTCTTTTATTCACATTTTATCCACTCGCACCGCCAGTTAATCCCTTCAATTGTTTAAAATTGTAATGAAAGCCTTAACGATTTTGTCTGCTTAATTTTCGCCCCAATAACTTGAAATTTTAGCAAATTAACCCCTAACATCTGCAGCATTTTATTTTATTTATTACTTAATAGTGGTAGTTTAATTTTCTTTTTATACTTCATAAAATTTAAGGGGTGAAATTTAAATATTTTACAGATTTATTATATTTTTTTATTTGATTGATAAATCCAATCATATGAGAGTATTTTTTTTTAACTTCATTGCTTTCTATTAATGATAAAAATTAAACCACTTAATTTTATTGTGAAAATATTTTTTAATCCACGAAATTTATTTTACGAACAAAATGACGAGATTTAAAATTTATGAATTGCAAATCTATGAATTTTATATTTAATAGATTTTCGAGAATTTACGTATTTCATATTTATCATTCCGAACGAATTGTAAATATATTTTTTTATCAAATTGAGGTTTAATTTCGATGTCTTTTTTCTCAATAAGTAATTTGAATATTATAAAACAAAGGAATTAATATAATTAAATATAATATAAATACAAAGTAATTTATGATTGATTAAGATTTATATTGTAGCTGCAGGTTAAATTTTATAAACAAGTACAAGGGTATGCCAACCGAGAAACATTTCATCACACACAAGTAAACTGTGGTGCAAATATTATCCATATCTATATATATTTAAAAACAGAACATTATAAAAATGACAAGTGTAATCTTATGGAAAAGCTAGGTGTTAGTAAAATAATAATTATTTAGGACAATTATAAGAAAATAAAACACAATTGTAAAAAAATAAGTTATTTTGGATAATATTTTTATTAAAATAATAGCTATAAAAAAGATTATCTCCAACACTAATATATTTATATATTAATATAAATTTATTTCTTATTATAAAACAATTAATAAGTAATCCATACGCTTACGTAAATAATTTTTAAAAAGTAAGATATTTATATCCTTAAAATACGTTACATTAAATAAATAATATATTAATATTTCGAGTAAATATACTGTCATTTATAATAAATCATACACATAAAATAAAATAAAACTTAATTTCCTATTTCAATGACAAAAATAAATTAAAAAAATCCACTTCATTTTTAATTAGTAATTAAAAAAATCTTGGTTAATTAGCTTGATATAAAGAGTAATCTCATATGTCGTGAGTTAAGTTACACGGATATTGAATACGAGATATGAAAACGTACAAGATACGATAATTTTTAAAAAAGTACAACACCGCATTCTTAGGACACAAAATATAGAATAGATAATACGTTAATATTTCAAATAACTAAATAATTATTTGTAATAATTATAAATATAAATAAATAAATAAATTGATTTTTATTTCAACGACATGAAAACAAATTTAAAGAAAAAAACATTTTACTTTTTATTGATAATTAAAAAAACACTTTGATTGACTAACTTAGTATATGGAGTAGTCTCATATATCAGGAGTTAAGTTGCACGGACATGGGATACAAGATACGAAAATGCATATGATATGATAATTTTTAAAAAAATAGGACATCCATATGCTTAATACACATTACACGTAATAAATAATACATTAATATTTTAAATAAATTAATAACCATCTATCTATATATATATATAATCCTGAAGAAAAAAAAATTATCTTTTTTTATACATTTTTAATAATTTTTCTATATTTTTATTTTTATATTTATATATATCTATATTTAAAATTTAAAATTTTGAATAATTAAAAATTTAAAATTATTGAATTATTGATTTTAAAACTTTAAAACTTTGAAGTTTTGAATTTAGAACTTTAAAAACTATTGAATTTTTAAATTTAGAATCTTAAAAACTTTTAAATTTTTTTTCTTATCAATCTATCTATATATACCTCTTTCAATGATTATTTTTTACAATGAATTTCTCATTATCTTTTGTCATTTTTTTTAATTATTTTGTTTCAATGTTATAGGTTTTGTTTCTTTTCATGTATATATTAATATTGTTTTTCAAATTTCAATTAGCAAAAAGATGACAATCACAACTTCAATCTTTATAAATACTGTATCTTTTTCTCCAACTACAGTAATATTAGTTTAATTATTTTTTTATAATTTTTTAATTTTATGAAATGATCTGTATACGGAAATAATCTACAGAAAAAAGCGGATACGGAGCAAATATAAGAGCAGAAAAAAGAATAATATCAATTCAATTTCATTATTTTGATAATTTATTTTTTATCTTAGTACAATTAGTTTTATGATGTTCAGTATATATGTTATGAATTTTTTTCAATTTATTTATGTAGTTTTTATGCTTATGAATAAAATGTCAGTTTTATATATTTATTATTATTATTTTCTCTTTCTTTCTTTCTTTTATTTATTTTGCTTCTTAGGTAGGATGTTAAAGAGAAATCTAAATATTAAATTTAATAAATAAATTTAAAATAACAAAGAGAGCTAATAAAATAACATTTGTAAAATAAAAAAAATACATTTAATAAATTAAAAAGATAAATAATTATATTCTTATCATTTAAATTTTAATTTTATTATTCAAATATTAAAAAAGTATATATAACGATCATATTTTCAAATTAATATTCATTTATGATAGTTATTTATATCTATATTCAATTTTAAAATTTTTTATTAGATCATTTAAAATATTTTTTTAAATATAAAAATTAGTGTTTATTTAAAATAATTATCTATATTCATATTTGATTTGACCATTTAATTTTTTTTCCATCTATTTATAATAATTTTATAATTCTATATCTACATATCTTTATTATCATGTTTATACTTATTTGCAAAAATTTTATATATATCTATATATAATGTGGTTATTCTATTTTTTTTATATAAATATTTATCTTATATGTATAAACAAAATTTTAATATAATGTATGATGATAAAGTAATAAAACAACCCGCGCTTGTCACAATCCAAAATCGTGAGCCAGACCGACACTAGGACTTAAGTAAACTTAAGGTTCCCGAGGCCCGTAGTAAGCCTAAACTATTAAAATCAATTTCTATTATCATTTGACTAAGGGAATAGTAAGCCTATATTATGACATTATTCATAAATTAATCAGAGTTAATATTTCTGGTCCAACCTTAATATTAAATACTGTTTATAACTTGGGACCATATCCATTTAATAAAAATATATTATCATGTAAACATTTATTTGTCATAATATAATCAAACTATTTCTATCATATAGTCTCTAAATATTCAAAAAAATACTCCATAATTTTTTATAATCACATGATAATTTATTTGACATAACCAAATATTAATTAAACATCATAACTGCGGAATTAAATAAAATGTGTAAAAAATCACAAATATTAACAGATAATTCATACTAACATATTCGAATATCTGCGGAGAAGGAAACAGAGTTTTATAAACCAATGATACTTTTATTTCTTGAAAAATATTTATGAAAGAGGAGTGAGTTTCACTAAACTCAGTGAATAATAATAAATAATACAAACTTACACATTCAGGCAGTGTGCTTTCACAATATATAAAATGGACATATTTTCACAGGCGCATGACACAACGTCAGCATCTTCAAACAAATCACATTCAAATATTCACAACATGTGGAAATTGGTCAGTGAAGTCACAAATCCTCCTATTGGCCCCCGGCCAATTTCCATTATAATAATATACATATATCGGGGAGCCAATCCCCCATACTTGGCTCACTGATCCATAGTCATACACGTCGTTCTAATTTTCACCCAGATATAAAAGCACATTATTTCACATCGCAATTATTCACCAAATATATTCAATACAATGAATGCAACATATGAATATAATCAAGGGCGAAAATTGTATAAATTTATGGAACCGAAATATTATATATCAAAGACTGAGATTATAAAACTGGAATATTATATTTTGAAAATGAAGATATCATTATAACAATAGAAATAGGAAATGACTCATGATTATTTTAAATAATATAAAGAGTATATGATATGCATATGAAATGCATGTATGCAGGATGCTGTGCACCATTTATTATTACTCACAGTGACAGCAGAATAAATTTAGATTTGTCCTGAATTCTGATTTGGAGGAGCAGTAGAGAAATTTGGCCAATCTAAAATGCACATATAGTAGGAAAAATACAATCAGATAAATGAATCATTTAATTAAGAAATTAATTAATTTAATAAAAATGTCTGTTTATTTTATTTTTCTGACTAAATTTCTAATATTATTTTCACAAAAATATAACTGTCCACCTATTTTAATATAATACAGCTTTTTAAGATAACCATCTTATATACTAAATAATCATTCAAATAATAATTATAATAAACTCTATAACTATAATAAACCTTTAATTCAAAAATTTTCAATTATATATTTCTATTAATTCACTATATAACCTTACTATTTATCTATAATTAATTTATTCACTTTATTTTGTATATAGTCTAGATATAAATTTCATTTATTTCACCATAAAATATATTGATACTCCAAATTATAATTTAACACAAGCAATAATAATAATTTCTCAATAATATTATTTATTTAACTCACCACATATATATTAATCAATTATATCAAATGTTTGTCATTATATTAACTATCATCAAAATATTCATTACAATCTATTTTTCATTTATTCAACTTCAATAATCAGTCTAACTCCAAAATTATCACATTTAAATAAGTTTTATTTATTTTAATCTTTTAACCAATAATTTCTTTTTTGCAGAATATACTAACATATAAATATTTAAATCCACTAATTATCTGTTAATAATAATTTTAACTAATTAAAATATTCAAATATATTTTTTAGCAATTTTACTAAATATTTATTTTCAATCCGATTTCATTTAAACTCAGTAATCATATAAATACACTTATTTTACTAAAATTTTATTTAACACCCGAAATAATCGTATCAACCTAATTTAATTCATAATTAATCAAATTCTCAAATACCATAATATTTCAATACAATATTTTCAACCTTATCTCCGAAATTCATTTTTTTACAATAATTCATTTAATCAACTAGATGATTAGTTCTATTCTTTAATATACTCCATTTATTTTGCTAATTCTTAATAAACTATTTTTTTCACAATTTCAAAATATTAACAATAACTAATTAAATTTCACAATTTAATTTAATCTACTGATTCTCAAAATTACTTAAAATCCTGTAATCACTTTTTGATTAACTAAATTTCTGATTAATTCATTTTATCCACTTTCACAATTAATCAACTAAAAATATCAAAATCAATAATTAATATCCCATAATCAAATGAACTCCCATAAATAATATAGTTCTAGACTAAAATCAATAAATCAACTTATAACCTAACAATCAATAATTTACAAAAAATTCTAACAATATACCTCTTAATATAACAAAATCATCCAAATAATAATTTAACCTCCTATAATAAATCAACTATCACAAATGCTTAATTTAACTAATTAATTACTAAAATCATCCCTAAAAATAATAAAATCCATCAAACAATAAAAAATCAACAAATAGTCCATCAACCACCTAATTAATAAAACTAATCAATCAAAATATCAAAATTAATAATTAATATTCTAAAATCGATTTAACCTCCTTAATTAACATAATCCCAACTAAAATTAACAAATCTCAACCTAAACTAAATAATCAATTAACTACCATAATTCTATCAATATACCACAAAATCAACTAAATAATAAATCAATTTTCACAAATACTTTATTTAACTAATTACTCAATCAAAATACTAAAATTCAACTAATCAAGTACCTAACAATATAATAAAATCAAATAATCAAAATTCTAACAATTAACCATAAATATTAAAATTCACCCAAATAATATATAATCCACAAATTAATCTACTAATCAAAATAATTGTAGAAAACTTAGAGAGAAATTATAGAGGAAAATATTCTTATTCACACTATCATACGTATAGGTACAGAGGTATTTATATACTTTCTAATCTAACAAAGTGATAAAGATAAATCTATTTAACCTAATCTCTAATCTAACAAAGTGATAAGGATAAATCTATTTAACCTTATCTCTAATCTAACAAAGTGATAAGGATAAATCTATTTAACATTATCTCTAACTCTAACAAAGTGATAAAGATAAATCTGTTACAATGATAATTATCATCTAAAA